>JAOUZG010053459.1:3246607-3260928 GCA_026289955.1 Argiope argentata | reverse complement strand
ATATACATACAATTTAACATTCACATTTTTTATCTATAATTATTGAAAATCATAATTATAATAATTTCAAGTAAGAAGAATTTTTATATTTTTAAATGTAAATATTGGCAAGACGGAACGCATTATACATAAGGGATGCTTTCAATTCCAAGGATGCTCTCAAGAAATCCTATGCTAGCAGATCATGCTCTGGTGAATTTATACTCTTCCTATTGCTTACCTTGTACGATACCACTGACAAGCGCCACATCATCATTAATTTCCAATCACTTTCGCAATATTGAGATATGCCTGCAATCAGCACTGACCCTCAAATGTCAGTATTTTTATTATTATAAAGATCTAATCAAAATTTCAAATAATCGCCACTTTACATTTATTAATATGCATCTAAACTGCAATAATTTAAAAAAAAATGTTTTTCTGTAGACTACGAGTTCGTTTAAAATAAAATGTGTACTGTTCGTTTCAGTATCCTGAGACAACCACTTTTCGACGATTCAATCTCATTAAGGGGTGGGACACGGAAAAATGAACGCATTTCGGGAATTTTCCGTTATTTTTTCTCCTTGACTTTCGGCGTATTAGATTTTTTTTAGTTTAGTTTTTTTTTCACGTGTATATGAATATCGTGTCGTTTATGACTGTAAAATTTAAATTCAGTCTCCAAGTTTATTATCATGTCAGAACATTATGTTAATTTGGGAATGATGTTTGTGGCGTTAACAAAAAATTCGTAGGCGAAAAATTGAAATTTTAATAACCGCACGAGCATCCAAAAAAAATTGGCTTTTAATAACGCGCTTCCCATGCATTTACAAAAGCTTTGATTAAAAATAAAATAGGTTAATGACTATAGCAAATAAAACCCAGAAAAATGTCATTTTGAGCACGTGATTAAAAATTGATCGAGAACGTGATATAAAAGGAAATAAATAGGAAATGTGATAGATTTTCAAACAATCAATGCGAGATAAAGCTTTTATGATCGTTTGCAATACCAAAGTGACTCATTCAATGAAACCATTAAAATGAATAAAAATACAATTTAACTTGAACGAGCACGTGGTGCTTGGCCGTTCAAGAAATGATGTTCTGACATGATACATTGAAACATGCATAGCAGATTTCATTTTAATATTTATTTTATTATAAAATTCAAACACCCCATCCTTTCATTTTTTATCTCATCCCTATTTCGACGAATCAAACTCGTCCTAATGCATGCGTAGGACGCGGAGGGTTTAGAATCCGTTTTCAAACAATATTGAAATCAGTTCAGTCAGTCGAATACGCCACACCAATTTAATTTTGGGATTCATAGCGAATTCTTCAAGAGAATAATCATTTAAAGTTATAGTATAGCATAAGATAACGTGCAAGCAACTATTAGATTAGATAACAAGTGTAGATGCCTTAGTTAACTGAGAATAATCCTATTAGATATTTTAAATCTCAGTATAAATTGAAGCTCTATTTTCGTCATCCATGCTATTTCGGACATTTCTATACTGGCAATATTACTCTCTCCCGCTGTTTAGCTCAGAGAGAAATAAAGACCGCTTTCTCTTTACCGAGTTTACTCCAAATAACTCTGACGGGGAGCAGAAAAATAGATGTTCAGGTTTTCAACAGCTCCAAGAAGTTATATGCTTAGGAAATGCGTCACCCCCTCATATTTTAACTTTGTTTCCAATTTTCAAGAGAAATTACTGTAGTGGTATTTATTATAGATTTAGCTTGACCCCATTCCGTTTCATTCTGCTTTCAGCTTTTATTTTATTTTTGAACAAGCACTTAATATACAATTCTAATATCGGGGGGGAGGAATAATATTTAAATGTAATAACATTCAACAATATTTTGTTTTAAAATACATTTCAGCTGATTTAGAGATTAAACTAGAGAATTTTTTAAAACTCCATTTTCGTTTGCAAATATTTTTTTTAAATACATAATGTATTTATTATTATTTTTTTACGGCAGCTTCAGATATAAACTTAGATTAAATTGTAATTATCTACAAAGCAAGCAAATTTTTGCTAAGGAAAAATCAAATATTCGGCTTTTAATAAAATAAATAATTTATATCTTTGTTCTATGTATATCTTACAGTATGTAAAAATAAACTCGAAAGAAAATAATTCTTCCAATTATATGTTAATTAACCATTTTAATTAATCTCAATTACGCTTCAAGAATTTAACTGCAGATCATAATATTTATAAAATAAACATAAAGTATTCTTCTATGTTCTGATTAAAGATCTATGCATTATTGTGATATTACATTTGAGTGCACAACTATCAACTCTTTCATAGATATGTCGCCAAATTAATTTACAGTAATTCATTATTAACTGTATTAATGTTTTTTTAAATGGTATACCTGTTTATGAGCATTGTAAAATCCATAACTGTCTAATTAAGGCCTTATTCCTATTTTTATTTCTGAGACAGTTTAAATCGCTATTAAATACAATTTAATCGCAAGACAATTTAAATTTAATTAAAAGACAATTTAAATCGCAAAAATAATATTAGCTATAACCAATCACCTTATTAGATGAGAGGGTTGTAACTACGGTATAATAGAAAATGTGGAAGGAAAGCGTCATTATATTGTTTTACTATCAGCGTGATTATTGCAAAAAAGGAGGCTCACAACAATGCCAGCGTAATGCATGTATAGTGATTAACATACTGTTACAAACTTGTAATTTTGCTTCTCAGCACGAACAGTGTCATCATAAGAAAGACTGTTTTACGATCAGCTCTGTAGTTTGATGAGTGTGTGTTAGTCAATGATCTGAAAACTTGGCGACAAACTTGACGACCACTCGTCGTCTTGGCGACAAATTTGGTGGCTTTGGCGATAAAATGGATAATGCTGGACATTATCTAGAATTTTCCCGATTCGTCTAAAAGAAACTGAGATACGTCCTGATTGATCTTGAACGTTCTAGGCCTGCCTCCCGGGAGCAATAAAAGGCTCGAAATCTTAAGCCGATAATTGAATCGGAAGCGGAGCTGGAGTAGAAGACAAGCAACGAGTCTTCGAGAAGATAGTGAAGCAACGCGGGGTGCCAGTGTTGTGTGTAATTCAAGCGAGTGCAGAACTGCTGTTTGCGAAGTTCTGTTGTCTACTATGAAAGCAGCGACGTATAGTATCTGGAGTAGCCAGTCATGTGGAGATGAGTCGGCTGCTAAAGAGAGGAGACAATGATAACTTCAGCCGTTTGGAGAGGCCATAAAGCGAAGCTCCGTGGATCATTTCTCCTGTTGGATTCTGTCTGGCTACTTTGAGTGTTGTGGTCATTATTATTTGTGGGCTATTGTCTGCTGTCTTTTGTTCGTCTCTGCAGTACATATTTGTCGTCTGTGTATTTGTGTTAGTGTCTTCAAAACAAAGACGTAAATAAAAGTCATTATCGTTTCAAAGTAAATAAAAGTCATTGTTGTTTTCTATTGAGGCCTGCTGATTGTGTCTTTACACTATATACCTACATAACAAACGGAACCCTAATGATTTTCGTAACAGTACATAAGTTATGCTAATTAAATGTTGCATGCAATTTCAAACTAAACAGATTAGAGAGTTGCCTAAGGTCACTATGTTGAGAGGATGCAGCAAAAAATAGTCAGTTTCTTTAAAAAAAAGAAGCCAAAAGCTTTATTTACCTGTTGTTAAACAAATGAGTTTGAAAGAAAAAAAATGCAAATTCTGAGAATGATATATATAAATGTTAACTTTATAATGGAATAAAGTCAACGTTTGATCAAATATAATTGGGCAGCTTCTTATATGTTTCATTGTGTTCATTACTTGATATTTATAAACAATGAGCTTCTGCTTAAATAATGTTGAATATATACGAAGATGCCGGGCATATAATGTAAAAATAATGTTATAATATTAAATAATTAGATTACTAATATTTTAATATAATCTACCGATGTCCTGTACAGAGGTAGCGCGTCTTCCTCATGATTTGGGTGTCCCGGGTTCTAGTCCCGGTTAGGGCATGGTTGTTCTTCTATATTCTTTATGTGAGGCGTGTGAATGTGCCCCCCTGTAAAAAGGGGCTATGCATAGAGAATATGATGAGAGTGTAGCTGAAGTCGTACTCTTGGCCCTTGGTGCTACTTCAAAACAAGAGACGCATAATTTGGCTTAAATCCGCTGATGCATCAGCGGGCTTGTCCATGGCAAGTGTCATTAGTAACAACAATATAATAATAATGTTAAATGGAGTATAATAGATAAAGACATGCATTTTCTCAAAATCAGTTAGCAGAAGAAAAAAATAGTTTAACATAAATCTTTAATATTATAAAAAATGTCAGAAATGTGAAACTATTTTGATAATCTTATTTAAAAAAATTAGCTTCGTAATGTACATTGTCTAGGATTGCAAGGTATCTAAATATGTTGTTGCATGCCCATGTTGGTAGAAAATTGATATAAAAAAATTATAACAGTCCCTTTTTGAAGCTGCAGTACTTTTATATCTAAAACTATGCGTTTTTCTTTTAAAACAAACCCTTAGTCATGGATTCTTTTGGTCAAAAATCTTGTACTTTCACTATCTATCCTTCGCAAGGGAGCAAGTAAATAATAAATGATCTTCAAATAGATAAGTTGTTATAGTAATCATAATTACTATAAATAATTTCTGTTATTTGTTACAATAATTATTTTTTATTAAAAAAATCATTTGTAAAAATATTTTGTTGTCTGGGTTTCAATTAGGACTTCCGACTTCTAACTTTACTACCATGAAATCGATAATTAATTGCTAATGAAATTGACAGAATCTCTACCATCCGCACTTTAAAGTGAGGTAAACTTTGAAGACAAAAATAAATGCTCAATTATTGTTCGAATACTGTTAAAACTGGACTCAATAGGTATGACAACATAGTTATAAAAAGAATGTTATTCAAAACACAAAAGTCATGAGATATCTCCTAATAAAGTATTGGATCTGCTTTTACCCGATGAAGTACATCAACTTAAGCGTCATGAAATCAACAACTTGTTGAAAGTCCCCTGCAGAATATCGAGTTACGCCGCCTTTATATATTGTTGTTGTTACTAATGGCCTTTGGCAGGGACAACCATGGAACAAGTGCACTAAAGGCCATCAACAATTTTAAGCCGAATGAGAGTCTCTTGTTTTTTAAGTAACTCCAACTAGGGCCAATAGTACGCCTTAGTTACACATTCATCACATTCGCTTGCATAGCCTCTTTTTACAGGAAGGGGGGGGGGGTACATTGACGCACCTCACAGACAATACACAGAAGAGCAACCCTGCCCTAACCAGGACCCGAACCCGGAACACGAGGAAGACTCGCTACCTCTATGCCAGGACGTCGGCGCCTTAAGAGATGTCCATAATGGTAAAAATGTTGCCAGTGCAGATTTTTGCGCACAAACTGATCTACCTATTATGTCTCGTAAATGATGGATGGGATTTATACAGAACAGTCTAGGAGGCCAAATCATTCAATAGAATTGTTCAGTGTATTTTCAACCAATTGCGAACAGTTGTGCCCTAATGATATGACGCATGGTTAACCATAAATTATTCATCGTTATTTGGATATATGATGATGACGTGCCCAATTTACAAAGGAAAGAGTGATGCAGTAGCTTCTGAGGGTATGAACACCTGAGCACCCGAGAGCAGAAGTCTGACTTCTAGCTCATATGAAGATGACACACACACACTCGCTTTCACAGCCCTTTTTACAGGGGGGGGCACATTCACACATCTCACAGATAGCACACAGAAGAACAACTATGCCGTAACCGAGACTCGAGCTCAGGACGTCCAGATCACAAGGAAGAATTTGTATACATGAAGTCTATGAATGGGTGCAAGTGGTCGCCAAGTAGCAGAACATAACCGTTTTCAGTCAACGGTTAGTTTAATTGGACTTGGACAGAGAATCAGTCCATTCCAAGTAAAAACAGTGCACACTATTATGGAACCACCACCAGCTTGCCTTGCTTCGGGTCTATGACTTCGTGGAGTCTTCATGACTCCATATGAACTATTACCAACTAAAATTGTGACTCATCTTCTCAACCCACGGTTTTCCAATCGTCTGATGCCCAATTTATTTGGTCACAAGCCTACGAAAGGCACTGCAAACAATGCCGAGTTATTAGTGAAAACTCCCATGTAGGTCTGTTGCTATAGACCATTAAAGCCAAAATTACCCACACTGTCTTAACAGACAAATTCGTTGTATACCCTGCATTGATTCCTGATATTCCTGAGACCCAGTGATGATGGTCTATTAACACTGACAATTCTACACACACGCCTCTGGTCTCAGTTATTAAGTGCTGGCGGTTGGTCATTGCTTTATTCAAGGTGAGAGTTTATTCCTATAATTAGGGATTCTCTACACACTCTGAGCACTATGGATATGGGAATGCTAAATACTCTAATGATTTCTGAAATAGAAATGTCTCATATATGTTACTCTTACTTCTTCTTGTGTACTTTCGACCACCCCAACACCACTGAAAGCAGCAGTATCTATAGGATTTGTTGTAGCTAAATGCTATATTCAGAAATATCAGCCCATTACACTGATCAATTCATCAAACTGATATCCTCTATGTTGCTCCCATTACCATTTCCAGTCCAAAGTTTGTTAACTTTGGACCGTAATAAAGCCAGAAATCTTTTTATCTGAATGACTAGAACAAAAATGAAAGCCCTGCCTATGCACTACTCATTTATACATTTTGTATATATGTGCAGTACATTGGTGATATTGCTGCAATCTACATTGTTGCAATCAAAGTTGGTCCATAACACAAACCAATTCATCAAACTGATATCGTCTATGTTGCTCCCACTCCATTTCCGGTCCAAAGTTAACAAAATTCGGACCGTAATAAAGCCAGAAATCCTTTTACATGAATCACTATAACAAAAATGAACGCTCTGCCTATGCACTACCATTTTGTAATATGTGCAGTGCATTGATGATATTGCTGCAATCTACATTTTTGCAATCAAAGTTGGTCTATAACACAGACTGTTCATCAAACTGATATCCTTTAAGATGCCCCCACTGCGATTCCCCGTCCAAAGTTTGTTGATTTTGTGCCGTAATCAAAACAGAAATTCTTTTACATGAATGACTCGAATAAAAAGGAAAGCCCTGACGATGCACTGCTTATTTATACATTTTGTATATGTGTGCAGTACATCGCTGATATTACTGCAATCTGTATATTTGCACATTGGTGTGGCATGACTTTCAATACCGCAGTGTATATTCTAATATTTATCTTTATATTTAGGAGTAGTGTCAAATTTTTCACTTTCTATATTCCATAACCAAACTGTCGATGTGTATTGATGAATAGAAATTGATTCAATTGTGAAGTTTATTCCCTTCAATTTTTGCATATTTTTAAAACTTAAGTTTTTTTTAAAAAAATAAAATCAAATGAATATGAAAAATAAAAATGAATCTGTGAATGCCTGAAAGACGCAGCAGCAAAACTTCTGATTGTTTTTCTTTCATTTCTATGCACGAATACTGAACAAACAGTGAAATACTCAAAAAACTCTACCCAGTAAAAATGAAATAAAATGCTACCCAGAGAGAAATTTAAGAAAATTCCCATTTTTTCAAAATTCAAATATAAAATATTGAATAAATAATTAAAATCTTATAATAAATCCGCAGGAATGTAGTGAAATTCAACAATAAGCAAAAAGAATTTGAAGGATTGACGAAATTGGATTTATTTGAAATTATGTGTACTGGATTTAACAATTTAAAATAGAAATGAGAAAATAAACTGGGAATTATCAGCTCAGAAAGAGTTCGTTAAAGCCAAGCTTTTTTTAAAAGCTCTCCTTTATCAAAACCAAAAAAAGGTGTTCTTTTTTTTTCCACCCTCGTATATTCTTTTTAAAAGCACGTTTTCTCCATAAACCTATCTTTAGTTTGTATCTCTCAACCTGCTGACTAACACGACACTATTCTTGTCCCATATAACATTTACCAAGTACACCAGAGCATTGAAATTTGAAAAAAACAGACTTATCTCTCGCGTGCATTTTATCAGAAAATGCAGATAAGTCTACACGGCTGCTCTTGTTGTGCAACCTTCTGAAAACAGGGGGATAAATCTAACAGAAAACGGAATACGGGGGTGCGAGAGGGGTGGGCGAGCACACAGAAAGAAACGAGATCTCGCGTAACAGAGAAACAGGAACCATAAACTATCACTTGTGCTTCCTCCTGTTTCCGTTCCCATGTGCATCGCCCTCCAGAACAACAGCGACGACAGAAACGATCCGATCCGTGCTCCGATAAAGGTCTCGGACGGGGTGGACGACACCGAAACGACTGTAAACCGTTACTTGAAGAATTAGCTGCCTCCGCTCATTCATTTCACCCCCCCCCCTGTGTTGGTCATAAACAAGAACGGCTCGCACGTACTGATAATCTTTAAACCTCTCGATGCGGATAAAAATACCTAAAGGAAAAATAAACAATAACACCTTGCGAAACAGCCGAGGCCCTTATCTATTTGGCTGGTAGAATTCAGTTTCCTTGGATAGACCAATTATCTAATCCATTCTCCAATTCAAATCCCCCAATTATCTAAGAGACTCACAACTTAGGGAGAGTTGGAATCTTCTGAGTTTTTTGCTGAAAACTAACAAATTGTGCGCTTTCGTTTCATTATAAAGGTCGTGCAATCGAATTTAAATAAATTAAAAATAAAATATCGTTTAAATTAATTTTGGATTATTAATGTAGTAATATTCCTAATTTATTACTACGGCACTCAAAACTTTAGAGAGTTTTTTACGGCACCTGAAAACTAACAAATTTTGTGCTGTCGTTTCATTATAAAGATCGTGCAATTAAATTTATCCAAATGAAAAATAAAATATTGTTTAAATTAATTTTGGAATAATATTTTAGTAACATTAATAATTTATTACTAAGCCACACAAACTTTCAAAGGGTCTTGGTCCTTTGAGGGTTTTTTACGGCATCTGAAAACTAACAAATTTTGTGCTTTCGTTTCATTATAAAGATTGTGCAATCAAACTTGACTAAATTAAAATGAATTTCAATTATTTTCGGAATACTATATGGGTAACCTTCCTGATTATTATTTTCTAAGTAATTATTAAGAAATTTTATAACAATTACTTTATTGTCATGTCAGAACATGATGTTGTTTTGGGGATGAGGTTTTGTGGAGTCAACAAAAATCCGTAGGAAAAATAAAAACTTTACTATCTGCACGAGCTTCTCAAAAAATCAACTTTAATAATATTGCCATCACATTTATAAAAGCTCTGATTAAAAAAAATAATAAGTTAATGACTACAGCGAATAAAACCTAGAAAAATGTCATTTTGAGGCCGTGATTATAGAAAATGAAATAAATAGGAAATGTGATATTTTTTTAAGCAACAAATGAGAGACAAAGTTTTTTGGATCGTTTGCCATACTAAAGTGACTCATTCAATGAAAAAATGTTACATTCTCTTCGCGCAAAAGCAATTTTTTGAATTCAATGAATAAAAATCTAGTTTAACTTGCACGAGCACTTGGTGCTTGGCCGTTCAAGAATATATGTTCTGATATGATATATTGAAATAAGCAAAGCAGATTTAATTTTGATCTTTTTTCTGTTTTATAATTTTAAAAATATTCAGTTCTTTATAATTAAAAAAATACCCCCCTCCTGTAATTGAATACCAGTTGCTCGAGACAAAAATATAACCAATAACGCCAAGGTTCGCCAAATATATTGGATGTATTTTTTTATTTCAGTTAAATCATTTAGATATAACCACACATTTGTGATTTCTTCAGATTGTCAGGTATCAAAGATGTGTTATTTTAATTGTCTGTCATATATTTTGTTTATTTTGAGCATGAATTTTTAAATAAGGATTAATTCAATGATATCATAATACTATTAAAAACGTAAATATGGAATCATCCCCCCACTAAGTTTTGAGCGTTTGTAGCTCCATTTTTTTATACACCTTTTAAACTAATATTAAACAGAAATCTTCTAGTTTAGTTTTCAACAGAGGGAAGAAATCCCCCGATTAAGTATTTGATGAAATAATGAAAACAGTTTGAATTTCATAGCAAAAATTTAATCTGTTTTGTTGGAAACTATACGATAGCAATTTTTAAAAATTACAAAAAGGAATGACTATAAAATTGGTATTATTAAAATGGTATCTTTTTTTAAATTTTGAAACGTTGTGAAAATCATTTTTATGCAATCATGTAATCGAAAAATATCAATCATAAACATAAAAAATGCAGCTTATTTTTAAATTAATTATTATTTTAATTAAAACTTTAAAGGAAATCGCACGAAGGTACTTATTCTTACCTTTGAATGTACATATATTGCACATTTTTATATGCATCCATTGCGCATTCCGGTCGAAAAATTTTATTGGCTTATTGATAAAGTTGTAAAAAGGTTCAATAATCGAAATGGGAACATGATTGAAAAAATAATAATCTAAGAATGGTTACAACAAAGTCTTTTTCCAGCAGGCAAGCGATGGAAAAGTCTTCAGTTGGTTATTATTATAGGATAGAACAAGCACGAAATGACCAAAAGAGTTTAGCCCTCTATTTAGAATATTTATTGTTTGTTTTACATCAAGTAAAAGAGAATTTGAACAATATTAAAAGAATTAAATAGCTATTTTTTAATTTAGGAATAAAATATGAGCTTAATATTGATTGTGGATTGTGCTTCAATTTTTAGTGGTATAATTTAGTTAAATTCTCTTGAAAAGTATTAAAATGTGGGGAGAAAATACATAACAGCAATTTTAAACTTGTTTAATTGGTTATCCAAAACAAGTTCACTAGATTTGTGGTCAGATATGTTTATATTTAAGAGAAGAAACAGATGGAAGTTGAAACACCTGATTTTCGCTTTTAAATAAAAAGCTATTAATTTAAAACAAAGTTTCAACTGTAGATATTAAAATGACCGTAAAATGAGCCGTCGAATGTTATGATAGTTTATTAAGTTAAGAATAAGTTTTAAGAGGTACAACTTTGGAAGGAATATTTTTATTTTATTTCGTCAAAATGTTTTAAATTATTTTCAAATTTTCCAATTTTTGAAGAAAAAAAAATAATAGAAAGAATTTTAAATAGATATCAGCATCATTTTTTTTTTTTTTTGAAAAATTCAGTTTTGTTGAGGGGGAAAAAACAGAACCTACGAAAAATGTTAAGAAGTTTTTTCTACCTATGTATTTGTGGACTGAAAGAGAGAAAAAAAATGGCGGAAAATGAGTTTGAAATTAACATTCTGTCTCAGTTATTAACTCTGAATTTATTTTCAGATTGTCGTTACACTCGCAAACACAGCTTTTTTCAAACGTGAAAATCAATTGTAATAACTTACTTTTCACAACTTTTTTTGAAAATCAAATTAAAAAATTCTACTTTTAGAATAAATTCTTTACGCATAACACTTAGTTAGTTCTATAAGCACTTAGAAAAGAAATTATAGGCATTTTCCGACGACTATTTTTTTCGGTAAAATCGAATTCTACAAAGGATTATAACAATAGCAATCTAAAAATTTTCCACCGGAAGTCTATTTTTTATGAAACGCATATTTAAACGGAACCTAAAAATGTTGCTGAAATAAAAAAACTCATAATTTTTTTTCAAATTAAAATTGCAATGAATTTATTCACCACTTAGCTAAACTATTAGAATGGATTACTAATTTTATAAGGCCTTTTAATACTAACAACATTTTCAGTTTAATCTTTCCATTTCAAATTGATAGTTATTTAGTTATTTATTTAAATAAGAAAATTGATGCTTGAATTTTTATCCTTATAACCACACAGTATCTGTTCAGCAACACACCAAATCGCCTGTTTATTTTATATATACGCTAACATGCTTGTGTAGGAAATGCAATTGTACAGCTTAAATCGATAAAATGATCTTTTATCCATCACACAATTCGACTTGAAGCACAATTAGATGTCCAATGTCCATGTGATGTTAAATAAAATACCTGACATGCCTATAACGAATCACAAAATGTGCCCTTTCTTTTCTTTGTTGTTCTTTCAAACGTTCGCGTCTATTATACAGCAGATTAATTTTGACATCTCATTGACAGATGCCGAAGTAAAATTGGTGATTTTGCTTGATAAATAACTCAAAATTAATTTTTCGTTTAGAGTAATACAAATCGGATCCTGCAAAACTAATCAAGTTCAAAATCCTATCAACCTCTTTCATTCCTGAAATTCATTTTTCATAACAACGATTTTCACTCTTTAAAACCGTTTCCTTGAATAAAAATAATTTTTATAATTTTTTAAAAATAGTAATAGATTGTTTGACCCTTTAAGGAGAACTATTTAACAATAGAAGATATATTCAATTAAGAAAATGGATTGTTTTAATGCAATTTTTCATTAATTGATAACGATCTAAATTGATCAAAGCAACATGTTAATTTATTAAAATTAAATTTTTTATATTAATTTATGATAACCATGTTTTTGATATTGACTTTGATAATTTTTTTATTTTATTCAACATTCGACTCATATATGTATATATATTTCTTAATTTACACTGTTATTGAATTATTTTCTATTTTCTACTATATTTAGCCATAAAATGTGTTTATTTTAATAGTTTTCCAGAAAAATTTAAATATCTTGAAAAATGAGTAAATATTCATGCTTGTATAAGGATTGTTCTAGATTTTCAAAATCGAAACAATAGATTTCAGTGATATAAGTAAAATATTTTTTTAGCCAAATACATAATTGCCTTAGATGGCGATGTTAAAAAGCCTGCTTGCTCTTAGAACAGAAATATTAACTTTTAAAGAAAATTAATTTTTATGTATTAAATTGCAATGCTTAAAAAAAATCTATTCTCTTTAGGAACGATCAGATTTACTTCGTTTTCGTATAGGTATTTTACTGGTGTTCTAAAGAAAATAAAACATTGCAAAATAGCTTGCTGGACTTAGATAGCCATTAGTTTTTTAACACAAAAATAGCTCTCTTTTGTTAACTTTAAATATATTTTTTACTTTAAAAATTAACCAATTTATTCTAGTTAAAATACTTTTTCTTCCAGATTTTAAGTTGCCTTAGAATTAGAATTTGTAATGTTCTTTCTTTTATTAGTTGAAAAAAGAAATACTATTAAATACTCTTACAGGATCTGTTCAGACTTTTGTAATGCCGATGTAAAATTTTCAGATTTGTATCTTTTTATAAGTCTGAGTGCTTGTTAATTTCTTTCATATTTTAATGACGTAAAAGTTTCAACCGTTCTTGAAATAACGACGAATTTTTTCCAACGAATTTTACATTAGTCTTGATTATGCAATTTTCCGATTCCGTGTAATCAGATAATGCGGTGATGCAACACATGAAGGCTGTTCTTTATCGAAGAAGGAAACAGGAGGAGTCATAGTGTTGAAAATAAGTTCAGAAAGAAAAACGATCAGCTGCTTTGAAAAGGCACTTCTCTTTTCCGAGAGAAGATATGAGTAAGGATTTAAATTACTCATTTAATAAAAAATTTAAAATTTTAATTTAGGAGATTCATTTGGTATAAAGAAATTTCTAAAGCGTAATGAATCTAAAAATTAGCGTTGTTATATAGCTATATTTTTATTGCGTTAAGAAATAGGTATTTTAAACTTTGAATTGATACTGATACATTACGAAATATTTTGAACGACGATTATGTTAATAATTGTTACTGATTTAAAAACTTCATTGTAATGGTTAGAAAAAATTTAAAAATTATAATTATATATACAGTTGATTTTCAAAACTCATTTTCAGTAAGTAATATTATAATCTTTGAACAGAAATAAGCCGAGTTTATATTTTTCTTTTTCTTTTCTTTTTTTTTTATCAGAGAGATGAAATATATCCGAAAACTAAACTTATTTATTATCTTAATGAGCATAGTAATGGTTTAGCTCGAGTTATTTTCACTCCAATGTTAGAAAATGCCTCCTACGAGAGGATTTATGATCAAAGCTCAAAAATAAATAATTGGTCTACACTTTTAATTTTAGTCTATGCTAATTTCCCAAATAGGTAATGACAATCTATTAAAATAAACACAATGCATAATTTTCAGTCGCCACAGAATCTTCAATCTATTATATTTTTATATAAAAGATTAAAAGGAAATCTGCTATGCATATTTCAATGCATCATGTCAGAACAACATTTCTTGAACGGCCAAGCACCACGT
>JAOUZG010053459.1:3212713-3238850 GCA_026289955.1 Argiope argentata | reverse complement strand
TAGACATTATTCTTTTATAATTCTTTATCTTTAAAATAATTTCTTCAAAATAAAAATAAACAATTGCGAAAATAGTAGCTATCTACCCAATAAAAAAGACTTAATCAGTAGTAATAAGAAAATATATATAATTTACTTAGAGAGTATCTAGCTGTTATTTATATCAGTGCAATAAAATTGACTTGAGTGTACAGTAGTTATTCTCTTTTAGACATTATTTCTTTTATAGTTCTTTATCTTTAAAATAACTTCAACTTCACAACAAAAATAAACTATAGAGAAATCAGTAGTTATCTACCAAATAAAAATGCATCAATTAATAGTAATTGAATATGAACGTAGATATAATCACAAAAAAAAATGTTTCTTCTTAAATATTTCATACGAATCTCTTCAGCAAGTTTTGATAAAGTGGAATGAACTTCCCGTTTCGAAAGGCATTTCAAAGTGTTTCAAATGAGAAAAGGGTGGGGAATTATATCATTTTTTGAGTTTTCTCAAATAGATGTTTCACAGATAAAGTAAATAAACCGTACTACGAGATTAGAATTATGTGTGATATCTTACACCTGGTTAAAAAGAAATGGGACGGACTTTCCTTATCGGAAAAACTTCAAAATGCAACAAATAAAAGGGAGGAAAAACTTGCACTACATTTAGAACTTTTACTACAAATTGTAAACGAATAATTCGTATGCGCTTTTGAATAATGTTGTTTTTGAAAATTGTAATTACTCTTCTAATAAAAAGTATAAAAAAATGTATTCCATTATTTGTCAATTATTACGAATTATCTACTTTTATTGAAATGACGATTAAAATACTAATAAAATATGATTGGCTAAAAGACACGTAAGCCTACATCCTTCGGTTAACGTTTCCCCAACTTGCCACCTATCATAGATTACCTGAGACGTAAAGCCAATCTCTCTGCTTCAGTTACAGAAGCGTAGTAAGCGACCAATTGCAGTGCAAAATGTAGGCGATGGAGAAGTTTTAAGGCGGTCTTCTAGAATAGGCGGAGTTTTTGGCTCCGCCTTCTTTTGCCGTTATCCTCGTGTAGCCAGGGGCTACAGTTTAGAATGGATGTCAACGGCTTGGGGTTGGGCCGCAGTAATCCGTTTAGCATCGATTCCCTCATGTCCGAGCACACCAGTGAATACATGCCGCAGATGATGTCTGTGGGGGGCCAGCGGCCCCTGAATACTGTGGACTGTTGTTACGATTGGCAAACGGTCACCACTAATTGTTACACGGGAAATACCATGAAAGATATGGAAGGTAAGCGACATATTTCATTTTTAATACTTGACATTTGAAATGATTATTTTATTTATATTGTTTGAATGGTATAAACATAATCTAATGAGTTTTCTAAGAATTTGATAATATTGTATTCTTGTTGTAACAATTTTCTTGAATGGGTCAAGGCAGTTATGACATAATTAAACTTTAGAGGTTCATCAACAGATTTTACGATAGAAACAACCTTTTTTTACAATTCTAGTGATAGAACACCAGTGACACTTATGTTTCAGCAATTGTAAAGTTTTTTTTTTAGTCCTCTCTTTTCTCCAAGACCGTAGGCTGCTATTATTTTGCTAATCCTATCAGCATAAAAATATTTCATTACAAGATAAATAAATACATATAAAGTATCAATATAACGTGACTATGTAGCAGCAAGTGTATGAAAATTAGAAAGAATATGAAAAAAGTAATTAAGTCAGTTTAAATATTAATCTACCTTAAGAGGAAAACTTAACAAATCCTTTTTCTTAAACTATATTCATAAAGCTCACTCATTATTTAAAAACTATTATAGTATTAATTATCTAGAATATTATTTCTTTGTTTCCGATATAGAACTTAAATTTTATAGGTTATGAATGAGTAAATCATAACTATTTGACAGTAAATTGTTATGACGATTTTAAAGTGAACTATAAACAATTGCATTTTTTTAAAAGTTAGATTATTATTTTATTTATTTATTATTATGATAACTATTTTTGTATAAAATACAGTGTGAGATTTGACCTTTAATAAAAATCCATTAATTTGAAATAATTTCACAAAAAAAATGAAATAGTTGCTAAGCAATTATTTGCAGAATTCGCTATTATGCTTTCTACAAAAATTTCTAATTTCTTTTTAAGTAAAGAATTAAATCTTGGTTATGCTGCATTCATCATATCAGCATTGATTATAAATTTTCTTTGCTAATAATTGAATGAAATTATCGAATTTCTTTTTTTTTTAAAGAAAAGTTTTCAAATTAATGAATTTATTATAAAGTCGAAACATGATGTTGTTTTCGGGATAAGGTTTTTGACGCCAACAAAAATCCGTAGGCGAAAAATAAATATTTTATTATCTGTACGAGTATCTCAAAAAATCAACTTTTAATAACGAGTTGCCATTGCATTTACAAAAGCTCTGATTTTTTTAAGAAAGTTAATGATTAAAGTAAATGAAACTTAGAAAAATGTCATTTTGAGCACATGATTATACGAAATGAAATAAATAGGAAATTGGATATTTTTTTAATCAATAATTGCGGACAAAAGTTTTTTTTTATGATCGTTTGCAATACTAAAGTGACTCATTCGATGAAACGATTAAAATGAATAAAAATATAATCTAACTTGCACGAGCACGTGTTGCTTGGCCATTCAAGAAATGATGTTCTGACATGAGACATCGAAATATGCATAGCAGAGTTCATTTTATATTTGTTTTGTTTGCAATAAAAAAATGCATTTCATACTTGATTTAATTTTAGTTAGTAGGGTTTTTTTAACACGCACACATATGTTTATATGTGTGTGTCTGTGTGTGTGTATGCTTGAATTTAAACTGTGTTTTCATCAATTTTACTTCCATTAGTTACATATTTATAATTTAATAAATGAAACATACAACAAATGAGTAAAAAAAAGGATTCGTTAAAAATATATCAATATTCATGTGAATTAAAAACTTTTTCGAAGTTTCATTAAAAGAAATAACTGAAAATCATGTTAAAGCAGATAGTTATGCAATGAGATGTTATCCCAAGTAAAGAAAAATGTTAGAAATTACAGGACTCTTTTTTTTAATAAAAATATTTGATATTTTTTCTGTAATAATGTGATAATCAGAAGTTTTACTAAAAATCTCGTGCGATTGCTCTTGAGACAAATACAGTTTTGTAAAAATAAAATATTTTGCTTAGTTAACTATATGAATTAACAATTCCTGAATAATAGAGGAAATAATAAAAAAATTCATTTTTTTCGGTTTTTCAAATGTGTGTTTTCAATTACATGTTTATGTGTATGTGTGTGTGTGTTTTTAGATAAAGCGTGTATTCTTTTTTGACTTGAAGCTACCTTAATATAATGTTTGAAAAATATGAAATTTTTTAAGTCTTTCGTGACTGATTAAAGATCAAGTCGTTTTTAAATAAAGTTTAAGTCGCATGTTGTTTTAAGTAGCATGTAAAAGAAGAGTATAAATATATAGAAATCAAGAAAAAGGGATTATTCTTGAGCGAATAGTTTCGGATTTCCATCAGCTGTCTTGGGCCTCAATCAGGTCGAGAAAAAAAAAGATCGACTTATTTTCCCAATGCATTTATAAAAAATACTAATTATGTGAATATACTGTATTATTATAATATAAAATAGTATTAACACTTAATTAAGTATTTTTGAGTTGGTTCCTTTTTGAATCAATATGCTCCCTTGGTTATTAGAATATTTATAAACTGTGAATTTTAATT
The DNA here is from genome assembly GCA_026289955.1 of Argiope argentata. NCBI lineage: Eukaryota > Metazoa > Arthropoda > Arachnida > Araneae > Araneidae > Argiope > Argiope argentata. Next base: position 3,235,084 of record JAOUZG010053459.1, on the reverse strand, counting down.
TCAATATTTTTGTATATGAACGGGAATTCCGGGTAATCTGAAATCATAACAGAAAAAATACGTAACTATTTTCACGAAATTAACAAGGTAAAAATGATCAATTTTGAATAAATCATTAACCTGTTAAAATTGTACTGAAATTGAAAACTAAATTATTACTTTTATAAGAGTAGCTACATAATTTACTCTGCCTGGGACCGCAAAATTCCAAGATAATTCAGGAACTGTCCAAGATAATATATTTTTTGTTGTTGCTGTTATTGCTTCTGTAAATGTATATTCTAGTTTTCCAGAATTTGAAACCAAAACCTTATTTAAAAACAAACAAACATGAAATTGATTTTTAAAATCCAAAATAAAAGAAGCAATTTTAATTTTTGAATCAAAAATATATTCATTTAAGGAATATATAAAAATTATCCATTTAAGGAATATGCAAAAATTTTCTTTAAATTATTTCAGAAATTTTTATTGCAAAATATTGATATTCAAATTAAACTGTTTACGATTACGCAAATTAAGCAGGGTACTGTAAATGTATAAAAGTATTTTCATTTTAAATATGCCATTATTTAAAATATATTGATTATTCGTCAGATCATTACCTTATTAATTATACTTAATAAATTAAAAAGTATTAAAATTCTCTGAAGTATAAAAATTAGAAATGCTTTTCTTTAAAAATTTGATAGAAATAATCTTTATTCTTGTCCGAATAACCTGATACCAATGACTTTCTCTATTCAAGATGCTGCATTTTATCCAAATCATTTCTAACGATAAATCATTATTTATTCTACTCAAATTGAGAAATAGGTAATAATTGATATCACTAGAATATATTTTCTGATTGCGGATTTATTAAATAATATGTAATAATTTGATAATTTGAAAATAATTCAATAAAATATAAAAAAGGAAAAAAATAATATTTTTAAAATTAAATTTCTAAACAACAAAAAAATTTCATTATTTTATCATAAAACGTAAGTCTATTACATTGTAATGTATAAAAATTGTTTTTTTACCAAATGTAAATAATTTGTTCGAATTTATTGAAGGAGTAAAAAATTCTAAGAATTTAGGACTATTAAATTACTCTGTTCTTCTTCGTAGGATACAACTACAAATTTACAAAAATCATTTGAAAATTTGAAAAAAAATGTTTCATTTATGTTGCATTACCAATCCTTTTCTTTCTTTATCATTTAAAACATTGAATGTTCAGAAGAAAAATATTTACAAAATGACAAACTTATTTATTACGTTCTAAATTTAAAAAATCCATTTCCTTAGATGAAATATTAATTTAGACTAAATAGTTTAAGAAAAATTGAGAAAAACTTCTCGACTTGCATATATAAAACGTATTAATATGGAATACGGAGATATAGTGGAAACAAATAATGGAAAATATTAGTATAAGGAAAATATTACATAACTAAGATATAAAAATGAGTACATTTTTGCTAAGGAAAAATAGCGGAAATATCGATAGTCAAAAAATAAACATTAATTTTGTCTTTAATATGTGAATTTCTTTAGGAAATTTGCTGTACTAATTATCCAACAGAAAAATCTTATTAATTTAATTGATTATTAATAAAAGTATTATTATAATATCACTAAATATTATTAAGAAAACATTTGTTTTAAAAGCTAAATTATTGACACCGTGAAAGAATGAAATGAGAAAATGACAACATTCTCTGGTGAGCGTCGACACTTCTTTCCGTGAATGTCAACATTCACCGGTGTGAGAATGCTGACATTCGTCAGAGAACTTTTCTGTTACTAGGCAGATCTTTTACAGTTACAACTGCCTTTTTGCTTTCTTTTTTCGTGTTAGATTGGAACCCTCCTGCCTCATAATAAGTTAATATACGTTTTATTCATTTCTGTGATCTATTATAAATTCTGCATATATGCTGTTAATTATATTAGAAAAATCATTAATATAAGACCATTTGCGATTTTTCTCCAGAAACGGGTACGCAGTTTCACAGTATATAAAAATCTTTCTGATTTTATTTTTTTAAATAATGAAATGCCAGACTTTAAGAGGCAAACCAGAGTTTATATTCATATTCCGAGTTTGTAAATGAAATATTCTTAAAATATTATAAGTATTATTAGGAAAATATTTGTTTTAAAAATGGGACTATTGTCACTGAGAAAGAACGAAATTAGAAAATGTCAACATTCTCCCATGAGCGTCGACACTCCCTCCTGTGGATGTCAACATTCATCGGTGTTGTAACTACGGAAAGGTTGACATTCACGTGAGATTGTCGACCTTTGTCAGATATCGTCCTTTCGCTGTAACAACTGCCTTTTTTTTTTCTTCTTTTTTCTTGATAGATCATTATAATTAAACAATTTAACGTAAATTCTCTATAAAATACTGTTATACTTCCTACCTTACTGGGGACTTCTCCTAAAACACTTTACGAAGGGAACACAAAAAACAATTGAAAGTCAAACTTTCTCAGAGTTTTTCTTATTTACAGGAGATCAAGCCCGCTGGCCTGGGCTAGGCGCTGCTTTGAAAACAACATCTTCAAAAGGATAAATAATTAATATAAAACCATTTGCAATTTTGTCTTGAAACTAGTGCCCTATTTCACAACATGTAAATTTTTTTTCCGAATTAGTTTCAATTATAAATTACTATGCAAACCATAATTTATATTCATAACCCGAGCTCATAAATATTATGTCAATTTATTCATAGTTTTGTTAGGAAAAAGAATTTAGTTTTAGTTATTGATTGTAAAAGAAGCTTGTTTCGTATACCAAATTAGATAAGGAGACAAAAACCTGAATTTTTGAAGATTTTTTTAGTATTTTTCAAAAGTTAAAATTAATTTCTTACAATTTTTTTTGGGGGGGAGGGGGCTTTTTTTGTTTTGTTTCGTAACTAATTTTTTGATAGACAATTGAACAAAACAAATTTGAAATATTTACAGCTATAGAAATTTTATTTGTTAAAAATTACGCGCTAAATTAATTTATGGTAAAAAAATACTTTTTTTTCTCATTAAAATAGAAATATGATTAAGAAAATATATTTAACTAGAAAAATTTTATTTCCCAAATGAGGGGAAAATTCCCTTAGACAGCTTTGCTAACTTTCTTTTTTTGTGTTTAGCCATTTTTGTTACCATCAATGGCTATATAAATTAATAATTATAACATAAATAATATTAATATTGTCGCTGAGATAAAATTTATGTCTAATTGCTAAGCAAAATAATGAAAGATGGTATTAAACTGAAAACAATCTTCTTTATTTATTATGACTATTTTATATTTTTTAGTAAGAAATAGAATAAAACAATACATATTAGTTGTTTAAGAATTTTTATAATAAGTAATGAAAACTCCCTTTTTCAGTTCTTCATTCCGTAAAATCTCTTTTCTGTTTGTAGTAAAATCATCTCCGAAATAAACAGAATATGTCTTCTTTGATAGCTTATTTTATGAATTCTAAGTTGATGCAAAAATAATTAGCGTGTTTTAATAATATTTAATAATAAACACTTAATTTTTTTAATATTTTTAATAAAAAATCAGATTAGAATTTTTTTAAACTCTTTCTTAACAAGTAACATAATTTAAGGATTTTTTTTCTTGGACTTGTCGCATGACGCATTTTGCAGCTTACTCATATTATTTTGTTAAAAATAGTCTCAAGGTAGAGCTAAGTTTTAATATTCGTTGTTGTATATCACTATTCGGTGTAGAAAATAAAGCGAATGAAAATATACCGCATTTTATGAGTTTTTTTTCTTTCTGTTAAAATAAATTGGAAAAAAATCAGCTTTGCATGACCGGATTATTAAAAATGTAAAGTATGTAACTACTTAAGGCTCCCGTAACTTTGATGAAAAAAAGGGCAGTGGAAATTTTTTTTCTAATTTTTTTTCAATGTTATGTAGACAATTTAATTTAAATCTTTAACTTTTGATTAAGAGCCCTGTCAAATGATTTAAACAATAAATGAGTATAATTTAAATCTTATTACAGTAATCATGGCATACTTTTCGCGGTAATGTTTAATAACTAAATGGGATTGAATTCGTTACCCATTTTACTGGCTTAGGACCAGATTAAGATGTGTAGGGGGTCATATATATATATATATATATATATATATATATATATATATATATAAATGAAAAATAAAATATATGTTTTCGAAGTTGGGGAAGCAAAAGAGGTATCTAGAAAACTCGAACTGCTTCAGAACCACCACTAAGCTTAATCCGGCTCTACATTTTTATAGTAATCGGATTCTGCTGAGTTTCGATAAGCAACAAAGTTCAAATCATTTATTCAGAGCTTTGATTTAATATATTCTCACACAAATTTCAATAATACCAAAATTGCCCAAATAAAGTGAAAAATACCTCAGTACAGTGAATGGTTGGCCAGTACTTGTTGTATTAAGTTGGCCATTTAAAAATAAATAACTAAATACCAGACAAAAAAACCTAGAACGATGAGAGACTTATCAAAGCTTATTTTATTTTTAAACCGATAGAAAATGAAATCGCATTAAAAAGTTTTCTGCTAAGAAAAATAGACTACGAAACATTTAATGTTCTTTTAAATGTTAAATTCATGAGAATTTTTAAAATTTATTTTTAAAGAAATTCTTATAATCACTAAGGCTTTTCTTAAGCATGAAAACTAACAAGGATGCTCTTGAATGCATAGACTCCTTTCAATATACAAAGCTCAAACCTCCCGAACTGCTTTTGTGGTCTTCGCAATTTAATTATTCCAAAAAGCAAATAGTATAAAAACTGTTCATATTTATTCACATGTCTATTCACTGTAATAATTTGAAAGTACTTCTAAGCATTTAATAAAAAAATTTAAAGAAAAATGAAAATATACTATCTTTGAAGCATTAAATTATCTACTATTTAATATAATTTTTTTAAAATTTGTTTCTTGCGATCATTTTTAATTTTGAAAAATAAATTAAAAACAATATGAATGGTTTCTAACAGGACATATTTCCACAATTTTGTAATATCACATTTTTGAATGATTATTACATTCATTTCATAGCTTAAGTAAATAATAATAATAAATAAATGTCAATTTGGGATATATATTTATACAAACTACTTTCTCTTGTTACAACAACAACAACATAAAAGGTTGATAAAGTAATGAAGAATTTATTCTTCATCATAGTAGTAGAAATAATCGTTTTATGTTTTAAAGAAGAGTTTTAAAATGAAAAACCGAGGAAAAAAAGGTAATGGAAACCAAAATTGAATAACTGGAAAATAAATGAAATGAGAATCATTATTTTCCAATAATTATTTTAACAGTTATTGATGGAAAAAGTTCATTAATTTGTTTAGATTCGAATTAATGAAAATGTAATTAAGATTTCAAAAAACTAATTTAAAAAGCACTTTCTTTTTTCAATGTAATCATAAATAATTCCATAGTTTTATTTTGCTGTTAATTTAGATCGCATTTACTTAACTAATAATGCATTTTTTTTATTTAAAAGGCCAGCTATAAATATGGCAAGGATATAAATCGACATGAAAATCAGTCTAAAATAATTTTTTTTATAATAATTACTAAAGATAGAGTGATATTTTATCTTGAAGTGATGGTTAAGCTTTTAAACGATGTGTGGGAGACTTAGAAGTTCGTGATTCTGTCGCAGTTCTAAGTTCACAATTATTCTGCATATCAAACTGTTTAAAAATTGATCAAAATTTAAGAAGAAAATATCAAATTAAACCTTTTTTATTAATAAAAACTTTATTATGTTATTTTATTTTAGGTATACTTCTTGAATGCTGAATAGTTTTTGTCGATAGAAATTGTTTTGTAAAATTAATTTATGAGTGAAACTGTCGTGATATTCAATTACATCTCGAATTTCGATTTTATTTCTTTTGTAAAATTAAATATTTGATCGTTTTCCACAATTTTAATTCATTAACGAATAATTAAACTTAAAAAAATCCATCTTAAATGAGCTTCCGCATTACTTAACTGCATCGCTTCCTAATTGAAAGTTCTGGTTCATAGATATTTAGATATAGTATCTACGTAACTTAAAAAAAATTCCTAAACAAATAATATAAAAAACCATTTTTTAAAATCCATTCCCACTTAGGTTATCAGGAAAATTTTTATTTTAGTTACTTTTTATAGATCGTAATTTCTGAACGTCTGAAACAGAAATTATCACATCTTACTCAGTACCCCCAGTGATATTACTCTCCACATGGAGAATTTTGGAACCACGTCAGATTTAACTTCTACCACACACGGAGAGTCCTCGGCTTGCAAGTTTGAACTCGTAACTTAAGGAATGCAAATCCAACGCCCTTCTAACCAGGTTATACCGGCCTAGCAATTACAATTGCTATTAATCATTGATCAAAATATTATACTAGCATTGAATTTTCAAAGCCAATTTTGGCAACTCAAAATGCATTAATTTTCTACACCAGTTGGGCTAACACAATAAAGATTGGAAATTTTTAATTTTCTTTATACTGTATTATTTTAATTCGAAAGTACTTCAAAATGATTCCGAAAAACCTATTAATTAACAAATTTTAGTTTTAAATGCATCAAACATTAAGAATATAAACAGAATCATTTGAAATAATCGGCCGAAAACATGTTAAGCCTAACCTCATTAGTGTGAGGAAAAAAGATACTGAATTTGTTACTTATTTGGAGGCGAGGAAATGAAGTTTTTTGGCGAGAAAGTTAGTTTTTAATTAATTAATAAAAATTAATGAATTAATATTTGAAAAAACTGTACTAACATCATCAAATGTCATCCACTACAAGTTTTAAAAAATTTACTTGAACCTGATTGGATGAATAAAAAGTATTTTATCAACAACTGAAAATTTGAACAAGATATATATAGAAAGAGAGAATGTGAGCTAACAGTAAGAATTGAATAAACATATTTTGTCGTTTATCTCAGTATTTTAATCAACAAAGAAATGGTAGTTTTAAATGATGAGATTAGTCTTGCAATTCTTTTAGTTTAGTTCAGTTTAACTGTATAAACACGTTAAGGATCGCAGAGAAATCTAAAAGACAGATGTCTGAGATTCTGCGTTTTGGGGCAAACTTGTACGTTCTAAAACCATCAGAACCCATCTTCGTGAAAAAATCATCTTAACTTTATGAAGCAATAACTGGCGGGACGGTGCAGCACGAGAAAACTTTACAGAGCGGTTACAAATGCGATGCGAAACATGAGAAATCTTATCGTTTTAAAGAAACACGATATTTCAGGATGAGTTTCGCCATTCTGAACAGCAATCAGATGTCGATGGCGACACCTACACCAGTCAGCCAGATTACGATTCAGTAAAGTCACTGTGTAATGTAATTAACGAATTGAATCTGATATATTATGATATTAGGTATCAGCATGCAACAATTCACCATAACTATAATAAAGTAGTTTAATTTAGTTTATGTAATAATGTAGTTTTATGTTGTTTCATTTCAGATTTTCACTATATATGTATGAATATTTTTAACCGTTATGGGCCTTTAAATAATATTACAAAATTGATATCATAGAAAAACAATTTGCAAAAAATATTAATTTACCTAAATAGTAATATCTAAAAGAACATTGTATCTAGAGAGCGCCAATGCAGCTACAACTAGAACACAAATGAAATGAACTAAATAAGCAAAAATTTGAAATCAAAAGATGAAAAAAAATAAATAATACAATGAATCTGGCCTGAAGACTTTTTCAAGGGTCACCCTCAGGCAGGGATTCAAACCAGGGATTTTTTCTGTGAGAGATCTGACAATAAGTCAAAAATCGATCTCTCGTGATTTAGTTTATTACAAAATTAATGGTTACCTGATTCTCGTCCTAGTTATACATTTATTATTTAAACTTACAATGGTCAAAAATTCATAAACCCAACCCAAAGTAAATTCAAACCCTTCAACCCAAAGTAAATTTTTAAACGCCTTTAAGATACAACCCAATTAGCTTAAAAATAGATCGACCGTCCTGCTTTTGACGTTTGAAAGTAAATATATCAAAATCTATTTTTTTAAAGGAGGGTGTCTGATTTCAAAATAAAATACTGTGCCTCCGTGCTCTTTCCACCAAATTTGGCGATTTTTACATCATACATAATGCAAGCAAACATCATTAGAATCCCCAGCTTATTTCAACGACAGTTGACCTTGATAGCAAACCACGAAGGCCGGTTCTTCGTTCCCAATGACCTTCATTCATTCCTTTTCTCTCCTGCTGTTGCAGCGTGCCTCCTGTCAGCTGCCAAGGAGCGGCCCAGCCTCGTGGACACCTACCGAAGCACATACGGCTCCTACCTGTCCGACTGCGACGGGAAGGAAGACGATCTCTCTGGGAAGAGCACCTCGCCCGGGGTCGACGGTTCCGAAGGAGATGCCGATGTGAAGAAGCCCCTGCACCCTAAACTCGTGAATGTGAGTGGAACGCTAGAAACCAAGTCGCTCTGGGACGAATTCAACGAATTGGGCACAGAGATGATAGTCACCAAGGCTGGAAGGTGAGTCCTGATTGTTTATTTCCTTTATCTGTACGCGCGATCTATCATGCTACTTAGTTTTTCAAAATTTGAAAAGACTTTTTGAGGTCAAGTTAGAGGGATAACATTTTAATCATTTTTTCCCCATCTTTTCTCTCCTCCCCATCCTTCCTTTTTTCCCTTATAAGATTTCAATGGTTCAGCTTGTGATGATTTCTTGAAACTTTCACAAATTTTTTTATGGCCGTTTACGTTAATCGTGAGACTGCTGATACCCAGGGCCTGACTAAGGCAGGGGCATACGGGGTATTTGCCCCGGGCTCCCACATAATTGGGGGCCCAAAATCGAATATATTATTTTACATTTCCTTCTTTAAGGAATCTTCTTCAATACTAAAGTAATGAGAGGAGGGGGCCCTAAGAGATTTTTGTCCCGGGTTCCAACTAGGTTAAGTCGGGCCCTGCTGATACCCTAACTGTGGTGCACACTATGTATGTTTGTGTGCCTGAGGGACAGTACGTTTGCAGTTCTTAATTTTGTCTATTTAAATTAGATGATACAGTGAAGTTTTCACATATTATTTTCCTCCGTGCATTTCATCATTATTGCATTCATAATTAGTCATCATTTTTAGTTTACTAACGATCTATTTTAATTACGAAATGATTTTGTTAATTTTAAGGCAACCTTAAAAAAAGACCCCTTAAAAAATTTGACATTACAGTTTATAAGTTTTGTTTGAATTGAACTGAAAATTTAATATATATATATATATATAATCAGTTTTCTCCACCTAACTAAGCTAAGATATAAATTTTATGTTCATAGTACAATCCAAAAGCTTTCTTCCATATTATATCAGTTAATTATTATGCATAATTTCTTTTAACTGATTTCCATATCATTCCATATTTTTGAAATTCAGGCAAGGAAATCATCGCATGTTCAGCAATAAAGAACCTTCCCAAATGAAGAACGAAATATTTAGAGACACAGTTTTATTTCAAATGGCTTATAGCATAATTTAAATGTTAAGGAAATATTTTATATGTTTAGATTTTACAAAATACTAAATACTATACAATTTACAAAATTACTAAATTTAATCACAAATGTTGCTATTCTTGAAGGAAAAGCGATATCGCATTTTCGTATGTCTAAGCTTCTGAATAATTTATATCCTTTTCCTATGTAAATAATTTAATAATTTGTAAAATTGAATATTGCATAATAGTATATGAATAGTTAATCGTAAAAATTAAGCAACTAAAGCGTTAAAAAATATTGTTTTTTAAATTGATAACAGACATTAGATGTTGGCATATTACATTTAAATTGCGTAATGGCATAGGGGATGCAATGGGCAAATGCGATCATTTGACTTAGAGCCTCTAAATTTGGCACAGTTACTTATGAGCAATAAGTGTCTTCTAGCCGGCGTCCTGACATTGGGGTAGCGCTTCTTTCCGAGGGTTGGTGATGCGGTATAACCAAATATAGTTCTTGTGCCATTAAACCACAAACAAACAATCCCCGAGAGCTGGGCGTCCCGGATTCGAGTCCCGGTTTGAGCATGTTGTTCTTCCGTGTTCTATCTGTATGAATGCATCCCCCGGTAAAAAAGGGCTATGCAAGCGGCTATGATGAGTGAGTAGCTAAGTCGTACTCTTAGCTCTAGTTGGCGCCACTTCAAAACAAGAGACGTTCCTTTCGGCTTAAAAGTCGCTGATGGCTCGGTGAAGCTTGTCCATGGCAAGTGCCACTAATAACAACAACAAGTGTCTTCTAAAAAAGATTTTTTCCCCAAATATTTTAATTACATTTTTGAATTACTTTATATTTCAACTGTTTAAATGATATCAATTTTATTTCATAAAAGTTTTCTCAAATAATTCCATTTTCAATAAAATTTCCGAATAAATTTTAATAATTTAAAAATTAGTTCTACGCACATTTTGCAACAATACTTGCGATAATTTTATATTTGATTTATAATCACTCTCTTTTTGACATTATTAAATCAAACTCTATCTCTGCAGTATATTTAAGAGTAAAATCGAAAAATAAAATCAAATGGGAGCAGTCTCCCCTAAACTTAACTTGTATACTCTTTAATAAAATTGTTATGCCATGAACGCCTTGCATGGTATGGGCGTATAAGAATTGCGAAATATTAACCTTTGGCGTGAATTTAGTATTTTTTACTAAATCTATCGCGTCATTCTTGGAGATAAACTCCTGATGTGCGGTTAATGATAATCGAAAATCGAATATTATTTATGATTCGTTTTTCCTAACCGATTGTGAAAAAAAAAAAATCTACACTAGCCACAAAATTTCACAACCAAATTTAATAAATTTAATTCCTCCCATTTTTGAGTAATCGCTTTTATATGTTTCTGAAAGTACAGACAGACAGACAGGCGGCCAATCTCTCATTGGATTTGGCTCAAAATTTAATAGGTGTCAACACTATAGATGCTAATTATACATACTAACTACGATCCTTCGAGCTCTCTTCTTTTTGTTATTATTATGTTAACATATATTCGAACAATGAGACAGACATACTTCCTCTGAGCAAATTTTATGTACATTTTGATAAAAATCTACAAATGTGGTGTAAAAACCATATACGAAAGATCATACTTCTAGCCCAAAGCTGTTTTGAATTATCTTTGTCACAGATGAACTGACATTTTTAAAAATGTGTTTTTCGAATACAGGGAGATCTAAAAAGTGGAGATTCATCGGAATCTTGTTTCGAATTTTTATGACGATTTTTGTACTTTTTTCCTTCTGCATATACGAGAAAGTAATAAAGATCTTTTTAATCAATCTAAAAACATTGCAACACTTAAATGTTTCGGATTAAAAATTCCTTAATTCATTCCTTAGTTTCCTTAGGAGCTCCTTCCTTATATTTTTTAAAAATATGATTCATAATATGCCATTTGTACAGGGCCTGACTAAGGCAGGGAGATATGGGCCAGTAGCCCCGGGTCCCTAAATAAGTGGGCCCCCCAAATTGAATAGAAATTTCCTTTTTTGATGAATATTTTTCATTTCATTTTCATTAAATTTCATTACTAAAATAATAAAGCAGAGGGTGGCCAAAAGAAGTTTTTGCCGAAGGCCCGCATTAAGGTTAAATCGGGCCCTGTGTTTGTAATAGTCGTAAGGGGAGAGAAGGAAAGTCAAACTTCCGATTCTGATTTCATAAAAAAACTTGGGTGCAGAGAACCTAAATAGAAAAAAAATGAAAAGAAAAAGAAACCGCAGCGGAAGACTTGAATTAATGACCTCTAAAAGAATTAGGAAATGGTATTGGGTACGAAAAATTAATCTCTCATCGCATTTCTTTTTATGCATATTTGGTTTCATTGGCATGGTAAGCTTGAAGTTAAGCTACTGTTTTCTCTCGTATGTTTTCATCCTCATAAAAATCCTTTTGCTTTCCTCTAATTTCCTGTTATTGCTACGATGCTTTACGCAAATTATTCATCCGATATTTCTTCCATGTCCTCTATATTCTCTTAATTTGTGATGTTTATGAGTTGAAATTCTTACATTTTTTTCTCCTGCTGGTATATAAGGAAGTGCTGAGATCTTTTATTCATTCTCCCACTATATTGCGAATTCGTTAAACGATAAAATAAGTTTTGATAACTTCTTGAAATTCATTAACGATAGCATTGACGGTAATTTGCGTTAGAGTCATTAAGCTCTGAAATTTCTGTAAAATATATTTCCTTCTTTCGTGAATAAATAAATATCAAGGATAGTTTTCTTTGGGAGCAGTTTCCTGAGATTGAGACATGTGCTTCTTATTTTTTTTAAAAACAGAGTTTACAGGATACTTTAATTTTCTTTTGCACGTACGAGCATTTTTAATTTTCATTTCCTCAGTTTGGTTTGGAAAAATTGCATTAATAATAATAATAGATAATTAAAATTAATTAAAAATAAAAAATAAATTATCCTTGATTTAATAAAAATCAAAAATCCTTAATTAAAGTTAAAATTAAAAATCATTATCGTATTAAATTATTAAAAATTATATTAAAAATCATTAAATTAAAGTTACATTAAAAATCAAAAATCGTATTAATCATGGTTAATCATCAAAAATTAAAAAAGATTAAAAGTATTTGCGAATATAACTGATATATTTTTTCATTTTATTTTATAACCCACACCAACTCAATCTATCCAAAAGGACCCATTATGTCCTTTGGATAGATTGAGGGATTATTGCCCCTTTTGGAACGACTGGGGAGCAATTACAGTCGTTCCAAAAGGGGCAATAATTAAAATATAAAAAAGACACTACATTTGCTCAATCCGAACCAATAGGTGGTTATACAGATCCAACCATTTAACAATGGGACTCCTTATTTACATAGTATTGGAATACAAAATACATTAAAAGTTATACACATCCAGAATATAGGGACAAAAATGTTACATAATTGGCGGTACTTTTATAAAATAGAAGATTACAAAGTGAGCCATGTATAAAAAGGATTGATTTTTAGAATAAATGAGTCTAAGATTCCAGCATAAAAATCCAGTTTGAAGATGATACAAGTGTATTAAAATTATTTAAAGGCGAAGCTCCCGTTCAGCAAGTAAGGGCATTGCCTTTAAAAGATCACCATACTTGATTTTAAAAGCTTCCATTAATTTGTTGACATTACAATTTTAATTAAATTCTCGAATCACGTTTTCCTTTTTCAATAGCTCGTTTTCTTTAAAGATCATAATCCTAACTGTATATACATATGCATAACGATCCGCGTATAATGATATTTCAATATGCTTTGATTTACAGTGTTGTGCACCTTTATCCAGGCTTGTTTAAATAATGATAATAAATTAAAAAATTGAAACTACTTTCAATAAACACAATCCTTTTTCAAAATTTGTTGTGGATGACAAATTATGTTAATACAGTTTTTTTTAAATATTAATTCATTTATTAAATTAAATTAATTTTTAGTACTTTAAATAGAGTTTTAGCAGTTAGTAATGGAAATTGAAACCAATAGGCAGTAGCTCAATCGGTGAAATGTAAGGATTTCAGTATTTTTCACGTGAAGGTGAAGAATGCGAGTTAAATTGTTGCAATAATCAATGATTTTTCGATAAATTATTTACAATAATTGTAATTATTCGATAAAAAGTAATTAAAATAAAATTTTGTTGACCTAAATAGGAATTGACTTCATTTTTTATATTACTTGTTAGCATTATTATAAAAGCATTCGTAGGCGGAGAAAAAATTAAAAACGAAGAAATCATGAAAGATAGAATCAAATATTCTTTTTTATTTCTCAGATTATGTTAAAATCCTTTCTAGTTCTTTAATTAAAAGAAAATTCAGCAAAAGCTTCGTTGGAAGTTCTTAAAATAAAGCTCTATTTTTGTAAATTCAAAGATTTGAATCTGACACAAACAAGGAAACATGTACCACACCATATATATCCCAACGCTCTGTCACTTTCAAAGAAGCACTGTACATAAAATTTTACATATATTACAACTATAAACTCAAAAAATATATACGCACTAAAATAGCAGAAAAATTATATAATCTGAAAAGATTATAATATGTTTATTAAAAAGTAACATTAAATATTAATTGGAGAATAAAATCGCAATTCGAGTAGAGATAGTCAAAATCACCATACAAATATAAGTGAATTAAATTGAATATAAAATTTCTATCTGGACAAACGCTGAAATTATGTACGAAACAGGATTATGTATTAAAGTGTTAAAAAATTTGGTTTATTTTTTAATATATGATCCCATTAATTCTTTGCTTAAGAAAGACTAAGTAGGAGTATAATTACTAACAGTATTTATAAAGGATCAATCATTTTTGTGTTTGGTATATTTTTAATGTAATAGTATATTCTTATATTTGATTATGACTGAGATCTAACTTTGCAATACTTTAAGAAATATATTAATAATTGACTTTATAAAAAAATTCAAGAAGATTTAATAACTAGTGCTTTAGGTAGTAAATATATTGTTTCTATTAATTAATTTCTTTAAGGAATTTCTGCAGTTTCTCAAATGAAATTCCAAATATGATTGAGATCTAACTTTGCATTGCGTTAAGAAATATTTTAATAATTGACTTTATAAAAAATTTAAAAAGATTTAATAATTAGCACTTTAGGCAGTAAATATATTGTTTCTATCAGTTAATATCTTTAAAGAATTTCTACAATTCTTCAAATGATATTTCAAGCATGATTAAGATCTGACTTTTCAATGCTTTAAGAAATATATTATTAAATTTGCTTCTATAATATAATTTTGAATTTATTTACTTTTGATTAAAATTTTAAAATTGTTTTTATTTCTTTCTGAAAAGAATTAAGATTCTTTCAAATTATTTTTTTAAAAAAAATCAATGAGCGATTTTAAGGATTTCTTAAATAATTTTTCATTTCACCTTATTTCAATTTGTCATTTAATCCATTTATCGTCTGAGAGTAAAGTTATTGTAAATAAAAAAATCTATTTTATTGAAGTGAATTGAACAAAATATTATGCATTTCTGAAAATATGTGTGGGACTAAACACAATGAAAGGAATACAATTAATGACAAATTAATATTCAATTAATTTCTGTGGTGGAAGGGAGCTTCAGATATGGGAAAGATGAATTGTTGTATTATTAAGCAGTTCCGTGCTTTTCTCAAGAATACAGAAATTGGTAACAGGCTTCTCGCCGATGGCGGTTCTAACCTTTGCCTGACGGTTAATCTCATTCTTTGCTCTTATTGAGGGCCATTATATGTCGGATAGAGTTCAAGATTATCTACTGGCTGTCGAGTTATACCTTTCATCCGGATCTCAGGGGTAATTCTTTATAATTAATATTAAATAATTTAAGATGGTGTTAACTTAATTAAATGTAGCATTTGCAGAAAAAATGATATGTTTTAACACATGCTTGTTTTTTATCATGTCAGAACATTACAATGTTTTAGGAATGAGGTTTGTGGCGTCAACAAAAATTCGTAGGCGGAAAATAAAAATTTTACTATCTGCACGAGCATCTCAAAAAATAATCAGCTTTTAATAACGCGTTGCCATCACATTTACAAAAGCTCTGATTTTAAAAAAAATAACTTAATGACTACATCAAATGAAACTTAGAAAAATGTCATTTTGAGAACGTGGTTATATGAAATGAAATAAATAGGAAATATGATATTTTTTAAAACCATAAATGAGAGGCAAAGGGTTTTTTGGATCGTTTGCGATACCAAAGTGATACATTCAGTGAAACAATTGAAATGAGTAAAAATATAATTTAACTTGCACGGGCACCTGGTGCTGGGCCGTTCAAAATATTATGTTCTGACATGATACATTGAAATATGCATAACATTTAAATTTTTTTAAAATTTAATTTTAAGTTGTTATGAATTAATTTTAAAGTAAATACGCTACCTTTTTTTAAACTCTTTTTCATACTGCATTTCACTCAATAATATAAGGACCAATAATAATTATCATTATATAAAAAATATTTTTTTTCTATATTATGATTCTAAATAGATTACTTTAATTATAATTAACCTTACAAATATCGGTGATATATTTTTTATTGCAATTAAAATAATATTTTCTCTTCTCAAACGCTCATTAAATCCAGAATAAAATATGAGAAAAGTAAATAACGCGAAACGAACTCTACTGAATTAAAACCCAAAACTGTAATTATAAAAAACCATTGGCAGATTTACTTCTTAACTTTTTAGAAAACTTGCAACTTTTTTCTGTTCCTTAATCACTTTAAAGAATTCGTTTGCTGACAGCAAAAGTAGAAGTGTATTAGTTTAACTGATTTTTAACAAGAGTACGGGGCATCTGATTGAAGCTGTCAGTGTTGGAATATTTGCAGCAAGGCGAAGTTGACAACAAGGCAAGAGAGTCCCCCCCCCCCCCCACCTGACTGAAACAGTCACACCTAGGTTATCCTCGGAGAATGTTTCTCAAAGATTTACTCGTCACGTAATTGCTAGAAATGTAACCGTGTTTTAAAAAAATCCGTTTGTATATAAGTCATATCCGTTTACAATGCATTGTATGTATGTAATAAAACCTTTTAGATTTTTTAAAAATTACTACATTGGAAATATTTTATATTTGCTTAAATATTTTAAGTCGAATAAAAGGACCGAGGGGAATATATTTAGGGCTGTCGTGATTTATTTCTTATAAATCTGCTCGAAATCTAGATATCTTCACTAAATCTTCACTTCGAAATCTAGATATCAAGAATGATTTCTAATTCTATATAAAATTTAAATGTAAGGCTGTGCAATTTTCGATTTATAGAGAAAAAAATTCGATATTTAGAGGCAAATTTTGAAAAATTATCGATCTATCGAAATCATGATCATGATTAATAGTTCACGATAAATCCTATATAATAAAGTAACTATCATATCAGAGATAAATATTGAAGAAAAAAAAACCAAGACCAAATTCCTGAACCAAAATATTAAGAATTAAAAAGAACACTGTATTTACCGAGCGCTAATGCTGCTACTGCTAAAATACCAATGAATTACACTAAATTGACAATAATAAATACAAAATACAATGAATCCGGCCTGAAGACAATTTTTTGACAAAATTGTCAGATCCCTCACAGAAAAAATCCCTAGTTTGAATCCCTGCCTAAGGGTGACCCTAGAAAAAGTCTTCAGGCCGGATTCATGGTATTTTGTATTTTTCACTTTTGATCTTGAATTTTACTGTAAACTTATTTATTATTGTCAATTAAGTCCTATACAATAAACCTATTTTCACAATTAATTTACGTTTTCGATTTCGTTTTGGTTACCGGTTAGAGTTTGTTTTAGTGTCCTTCATTCTTATTAACCTTCATACATGATTTTTGCCAATATTTCTATAAAAACTGTCATATTCTAATATATAAAAATAGTTTTTTAACGCAATGTTGTAAATTTAATATGTATACATTGCTTTGGCATTTACACTCTATGTTAAAGGGGTTTTAACAAAATTATTTTCTAACTATTTTTATTAAAAGAAAATAAAAATGTTTTATTATATAAATTGAAACTTTCTTTTATTTGGAATCGTTCTGAACAATTAATATGTTAACGGATGCTATTCATAGTTTATAATAGCTATAGATAAATAATGATATTACTATATATCGAAAAATATCGATATGTGTTGGACGATATACGGCGATAATTAAGTTCGGCCATCGTCCAGCCCTATGTTAGAATCAATATTATTTAATTACATTCTATGATGCATCAATTGAAAACTGATATTAAATAGGTCCTTTTAATTCATAATATACTGTTAACGTATATGCTATATAATTTATGTATATGAATAATGACACAAAATGTATGTGCTTATCGAATGAATGTTAGTTAAACGATTAATATCTGGTATCAAAGTCTCATATTTCAATTTAAGCCGATGAAAACCATATTTATTACAATTAATCTATTAGTTACACTAAGTTTATATGCTGTTTCATCATATTCATTATTGAAATTTTTTTTAAAAAAAAACTATATCTCCAGAAAACCGACTAGTCGATAAAGGTGATTTGGTAATTCATTAACCAATTTACAGAGTACAGATATTATTATTCAGGATGGGCATAGAAAGATTATAATTATTATAAATTTGGTAAAAATTAATTTAATTTTTAAATCAGATGGTTGATTCATAATTAAGCCGTTTCGTTTGCGTATTTAAACAAAATAATAGCCCAAAAATGTTTGTCCTCAAAAGTATGTCGATTTGAAAATCAATAGACCGATTACTCTACAAATATTAACAAATATCGTTTGCGTTACCAAAGTGACTCATTCAATGAAACCATTGAAACGAATATAAATGTAATTTAACTCGCACGAGCACGCGGTGCTTGGTCGTTCAAGAAATGATGTTCTGACATGATACATTGAAATATGCATAACAGATTTCATTTTAATCTTTGTTTATATAAATGATTTGAGAAATTTATCAAGAAAATATGATATATGAATTAAGAATTTGAAAATTCAAATTAATTTATTTTTATCTTCTGTCATTTGTTATAATAAAGACCACTGACAGGATATGAAAACTTCATTCCAAACAACATTCTAGTATTTGTTACTTATTTGAATCGAACAATGTTGTATTAAATGCATATGAAAATTTTGTATTAATATAAACATTTAAATGCAAAACTTTTCGAAGCTATATGAATTCATTTGAAATTATGTTCATAATTGCAATTCTGCGTATTGATTTTTGTTTAAACTGGAAACCAAGACTACCTTCATTTTTTATTGCAATGCCGAAAAGAAATTTCTCTAAATTATAATTTTATTTTGCATTTTCGATTTCTATGGCCTTTTTCTTAAATACTTTTTGTATTTCATTTTATTTTGTCATTACCATTTGTTTGATAGATTTCTAATGAATCCATCTAATGATAATATAATACTCAATCTTATAGCTTGTGGCTTAGTAAGCTTTATATGCAGTTTACTAAAGGTAAGGTTTAGGACAATTATAAAACAGAGCAGTAAATTTTTAAATCAATATGGGACCATTTTTAAAATAAAGATTAAAAGGAAGGCATAGATTTTTAAATAAAGATTACAATGAATACATAGATTTTTAAATAAAAATTAAAATGAATACATAGATTTTTAAATAAAGATTAAAATGAATGCATAGATTTTTAAATAAAGATTAAAATGAATACATAGATTTTTAAACTAAAATTAAAATGAATACATAGATTTTTAAATAAAGGTTAAAATGAATGCATAGATTTTTAAATAAAGATTAAAATGAATACATAGATTTTTAAATAAAGATTAAAATGAATACATAGATTTTTAAATAAAGATTAAAAGAATTCTATGCATAGTCCAATGTGTCATATCAGTGCACAATTTCTTGAATGGCCAAGCACCACGTGCTCGTGCAAGTTAAATTATAGTTTTATTCATTTTAATCGTTTCATTGAATGAGTCACTTTAATATTGCAAACGACCCAAAAAAATTTGTCTCGCATTTATTGTTAAAAAAAATATTACATTTCCTGTTTATTTCATTTCATATAATCGCGTGCTCAAAATGGCATTTTTCTAGGTTTTATTTGTTGTAGTCATTAACTTATTTTTTATCAGAGTTTTTGTAACTGTAATGGCAATGCGTTATTAAAAGCTGATTTTTTGAGAAGCTCGGGCAGATAATAAAATTTTAATTTTTCGCCTATGGATTTTTGTTGACTCCACAAGCCTCATTACCAAAACAACATCATGTTCAGGCATGATAACAAAATCATGTAAGCAGATGGTTTGAATATTCATATTCATCAAGGATCTAATCATAAAGCAATAAGGATTTGCCAATATAAACTTAATATGGTACTTTAAACACTCTCTCCCAGTTTTTTTAACTGTTTGTCTCACGACCTGCTTGGGAATCTCATTCTCCACTTTAATCCACCGTCAGGAACCTGATCCTTTTTTCACCGGTAATCTCAAGAGCGTTGTCGTTTTCGAGCAGGGAGTTCGACATCCTAATCTTGCATCGTCGTAGTCGTGATTTAGCGGCGCATTTAACGGGGAGTGATCTTTTCTGCAAGAGGTCTGGTTGGCCATCAATCCACCGCCAACAAGGCTTTCGCGTGCCCTCCGAGAAGGAGATAAATACTGTCAGAACTACAGATAGAGACTCTAAGTCCATTATTTTCCAGATATCAGCAGTTTCCGGATACTGAGTACTTTACTTAAAAAAACGACCGTGTTTTTTTTTCTTTCTGAGATTGCAATTGGTACTTTGGTATTGCTGGGGATGGCAATAGTGAATGATGTATTGTAGCTATTACCAATTCTGAAATTAAGAGTTCGATGTAGTACATAATGCTAATTTTGGCGTTTTGTTTTATGGTTCCCCCCAAAAAATGTATAGTTAACAAAATTACATAAAAAAAATTATTGTGAGGAGTGGGGATGATGGATCTTTACGCATTAACATTTTACATTCTTTTCAAAATTTCAGCATTTTATAAAAAAAATTATAATTTTCTAATAAGAGCAGACACCTCATGCATAAACAATGCTTTGAAGGAATCTAGATCCTTAATATGATGAAGAATTACATTGGTTTTATTATAGCGTTTAGCATCATAATAAAGTGGCTAAGTATATAATAACAAAGATGGCTGATTTTTCTCAAATCAGTTGATACTACTTGGAGTAAAGATGCATGTAAGGCTCATGTTTGTTTTAAATGCATCAAACATTAGGAAATAAATAGAATCGTATAAAATAATCGGCTAAAAACTTGTTAAGTCTAACTTCATCAGCGCGAGGGGAAAAAAACTGAATTTTTATTCATTTAACGGTGGGGAAATAAAGAATTTTGGTGGGAAAGTTAGTTTTTAATTAATTCACAGAAATTAACCAAATTAATGAATAAATATTTGAAAAAACTGTATTAACATCAAGTGATATCCACTATAAGTTTAAAAAAATGTATTTGAATTTGAGTGTATATATATATATATATATATATATATATATATACATATATATATATATAGTCTAACCTTTACAAGTTAAATGTATATTTGATTTGCAAAAAGAAAACGACTTTTGCACGAGTGTCAGATTACGAGATCCCACGGACCATAATCTTTTTTCATCACTCAATACACATCACCTGCCCCTTAAACTTACAACATAGTCGTCTCAAATTCCGATATTCTGCCGCATAACAAACTGCAGTTCATCTCTAGAAATGTTTTGCTGCATAGAGTGTATAACAATATTTCAAAAAAAAAAAAAAAAAAAAAAACCCTCCCTCCTCTTCTATAAAAAGAAAGCCCATCTCTGAAATCGGGATGATGCAGAAAAAAAAGGGGAGCCTAAATCAAGCCATTCCCCATGCTGGCAGGGGCGTGGCGGAGGGAAAGCTCGCTGACAGACAGAGCGCACGCTTCACGTCTTTGTGGGCTTTCGAATGCACGGACTTTTACGGCTGGAGGTGCAGCCGTTCCTCCGAAGAAGAAAATCCGGCCTCTCATTCGTTTTGCGATGGTTGCTATTTTCTGAATTACTACTCAGCTGGCGTGTCGAGATCTACAGTCACTCACAAAATTATTTGGGGGACTTGAAAAAGCTTTCGTAATGATGCGACATTTCCAATCAGAATAAATATTTTCGAAGAATTTTTTTTTTCAGAACAGGGCCCAACTTAGTCTTGTTGGGGCCCGGGGCAAAAACTTCCTTGCCTCCCCCTATTTTCCTCACTACTTCAGTAATGAAGAAGATTCATTAAAGAAGGAAACGTAAAATAATATTTATATTCGATTTTGGGGCCCCAATTATGGGGGGCGGGGCAACTGTCCTGTATGCCCCTGACTCAGTCTAACCCTGTTTCAGACAGATTACTATGTTTCTTCTCAATTCTATGAAAATGTTGTGTTTTCTATTTTAAATTTTCATTTTTCTTCTGTTAATGCATCTTACGAAATTATTTAAATTAGTATGATAGATTGATTAGATTTATTATTATTTTACAAAATTTATCTCGCAGCGAATGATAAGGTGCTTTGTCTGCGAAAATAATTATTTTACGAAATTTATCTAACAGAGGATGGATAATAAGGAGCATTTGCTAGGTTAGTTATTATTTTACGAAATTTGACTAACAGAGAATGTATAATAAGGTGCTTTGGCTGCGTTAATAATTATTTTACGAAATTTGTCTAACAGA
>JAOUZG010053459.1:3166765-3212703 GCA_026289955.1 Argiope argentata | reverse complement strand
GTGCTTTGGCTGCGTTAATAATTATTTTACGAAATTTGTCTAACAGAGGATGGATAATAAGGAGCATTGGCTAGGCTAGTTATTATTTTACGAAATTCGACTAACAGAGAATATATAATAAGGTGCTTTGGCTGCGTTAGTAATTATTTTACGAAATTTGTCTAACAGAGGATGGATAATAAGGAGCATTGGCTAGGTTAGTTATTATTTTACAAAATTTTTATCGTAGAAATTGGATAATAAGATGTATTGGTTAGGTTTATTAATATTCTACGAAATCTGACTTGCAGAAGATGGATAATAAGATATATTGGTTATTTTATTATTATTTTACAAAATTTTAATAGCAGAAATAGGATAAAAGTAATATTTATATGAAATGGTGAATTCTTTTTTTGTACCAAGATTATTAACTACTAAAGGTTTTTACCAAATTTTCTTTTTATGATTTTAGTTAAGAAATTCAAGTTAAATATTTTATACATTTTTTAAAAAAAGCAACAAATAAATTATAAAAAGATTTAAACATTAGAAAATTTTAAGATTTCTTTTCAATGAAATTAGATAAAATACATGTTGCAGTTTTAAGTAAGACTTTGTAAAAAAAATGCAATTTTAAGGAGTCTAAATAATTGTTCGTGTGAGTATACTGTCAAGTTTAAATTTTCAGTTCTATTGAAAAGATAACTTCCGATTTTTTTTAAAAAAGCATTGCTGAATTTTTTAAAAATCGAAGTTTAAAAATGTATTAATATGGTAAAAGGAAAAATTTAATGAATTGACCAAATTTTGGAAAAGAATTCAAATTAGATCTCTGCAATTCACGTTCATAAACCTAAGTACTCGTATAAATTCTGTCCATGGTTCCTAAATGGAGTTGCTCATAATTCAATATTTAATATAAGTTCCTCTTGAGCTTTTTTTTAGTAAAAGGGAGTTCTATGAACTATTTTCTTTGCCTACCGATACCAGAAGACAAAGTTTTTATACCAAACTCATTACATAATATTTTCTCACTTCTTATTATCATGTCAGAACAATATTAATTTGAGAATGAGGTTTTTGGCGTCAGCAAAAATCTGTAGTTGAAAAATAAAAAAAAACCGTGGGCAAAAAATTTTATTATTATTTTCACGAGTATCTCAAAAAAAAAAAAAACCAGCTTTTAATAACGCATTGCCATCACATTTACAAAAGTTCTGATTAAAAAAAAATAAGGTAATGACTACGGCAAATAAAAACTAGAAAAATGTCATTTTGAGCACGTGATTATACGAAATGAAATAAATAAGAAATATGATATTTTTTAAAGCAATAAATGCGAGACAAAGTTTTTTTGGATCGTTTGCAACACTAAAGTGACTCATTCAGTGAAACCATTAAAATGGATAAAAATATAATTTAACTCGCACGAGCAAGTGGTGCTTGGCCGTTCAAGAAATGATATTCCGACATGATACTTTGAAATACGCATAGCAGATTTCATTTTAATCTTTATTGAGTACTAAGCCCTCCATTTATCTCAATCCATGCAGAACTTGAACGCGACCGCGACCCGGCGAATCCTCGAAGCAATTGTCAGTAACGTGTGGAGTTAAAATAAAAGACTCTGTATTGGTAGTTTACATATGTTTATACACTGCCTCAAGTTTCAAGAATCTATTAGAGAAAAAATTAGTTAAAGGATATAAACTACTCACATTTGAACAAAAATTCTGTAATTTCTAACTTAAGTGCAGGAAACATATACAAAACGTTAAAGTAAATCATAGGTTTATTTCTCAAGAAAATTGGCTCAAACTTATTTTATTTTTCACTGATAAATAATTATGCATGTATGAAAAAGTCACCTAAAGCTACGAGTCAAAATTTACAGTTTTTATTTAGGAAAGTCCTTAAAAGATTACTTCTTCTGCAATACCTTGGCTTTCTCATTTAATTAGGGTAAAAGAAAACTAGGCTGGATAGTCGCGAACCGAATTCTCGGGAGTGTTTTGTATTCACTCAGTGATGGGAAAATTTTCGTGTAGTCAATCATCAATCCCTCCCAAGTTGTTGAACAGTAAGTTACAAATGATTATTACGCTTAAAATAATTAAGTTACAGCAATTGATTAAAAGAAATGAAAAATCAATTTCATATTGCCGTATCTTTCCTTTAAAAAAGCAACCCCATTTTTGAGCGACTTGGGTGTTCCGATGAATTTATCTGTCTGTTCCATACGTGCCGATTTTCAAGTTTATGCGCGTCAAGAATTCTTCAAGTGGACTCTTGAGGTGCATAAATCTCTCGCTTTTCAGTTTGGTAGTGCGAACAGTTATTTAAGCTCTTTACCTCCGTTCTCCGGAGATGTTGAGTCACAGATGAAATCGACGCCTCTTCAGAGGTGAAGATTTCCAGTGATCTGTTTTTCCATCAACTAATGCCAGGCAACTAAGGCGTGGCAATTACATGCGTTTTTCGCCGCTGCTCGTCAGCTTGATGATGCAAGGAAAGGTATCATTTAGATACAGGGAGAAAATAATTATTTTAATTCACTTACACTAGACATAAATCTTCCTTTAATGAGTATTCGCTTGAGACAGAAATTTATATGCGGCAACTTACCGTTTTGTGCGGATGATATGATTGAATATATTCTAGCACTTTGTTTATGGATAGTTCAGCTGAAAGGAACGCGTGTTTTATTGCGAATGAGCGGTTTTATGTTTATTATTAATACTCCTTTTTTATCAATATGAATAAATGGTATATCATCGTTTTCATCGAGTATACTAATTCACGCATTTTTTAATACATCTGGATTGAACAGAAGCAGATTATTTGTATCTTAGTAAAAGAATATGAATAGAGATTTTATATTGCTCATTTATTGGCTTTAATTTGTATGCACATATGTTATATTATTTTGATGAAAAATTTTCGTCATTTTATTTTTTTAATAGTTAGAAAAAAAATGAATTAAAAAAAGGTATGAATTATATTCTTTCTGATTCAGATAAAAAATTCTTATATCAGGATTTAAATATATATACAGAAGATTATTTTAATGGAGATTTATTTAAATGGAGCTAATTTACTGAGGGAAAAACATTATAGTCTCTCAGAAGCTGGAATGAGAATTATTTTAAGTGTTCTTGTTATTTCTTCGGAAGCTATATTGTTTCAATAATTTGGATAGGGGTACCAATTCTTCAAATAGTTTAACAGAAAAACACATAATCATATTTTAACATTTTCTCCTAACTATCGAGTTTCTGAAGCTGAGTGGAAGATCATTACTTACTGTATAATAGAAAATTCCGAAAAATCTCGGCAATTCAAATGAATTAAAAATTTAATATGCTTCAAAGTTTGTTTTTTCTTTATAATTACAGTAACATACGAAAGCAACCTTTACATGTTAAGTTTAAAAAATTAAATATTATTTGTTGATATACTATTGCTTTGTTTTCCATATAAATGAAGCTGTTAAATATAACATATTTATATTAATGAGATTTTTTATATAGATATCTGGATGATGTAAAAATCGATAGAATATAATACGTTTACTGAAGTATTTGTGTGTGTGTATGTGTGTGTTGTGAACACGATAAAAATTAGACTTTTTCCCCTCTTGTTTCAAATAAATCGCTCATTTTTAGAAGACATTGTGAATAAGAAAGGAAATTTGTTAAGTTCCAGGTTTTAGTAATAAAAATACTGTGGTGGGTTTATATTTTATCAATAAAACAAATATTTCGATTCTTTTTCAATTCCATTCCAACTATTAGCTCGCACTATATATATATATATATATATATATATATATATATATATATATATATAGTTCAAATTTTCAATCGTTAATGAAATACTTTATATTCATCCAATCAAGTTGAAGTAATTTTTTTAAATTTGTAGTAGATGACATTTGATGTTAATGCAGTTTTTTTTCAAATATTAATTCATTAATTTCTTATTAATTAATCAAAAACTAATTTTCTCACTTTTATAGTAGTTTTTTTTATAGAAGTTGTAATTGTTAGTCGGGATCGTCTGGTTGGTAGAGCATTGGATTCGCATTTTTTGTGCTGCGAATTCGAGCCTGGTAGCAAAGTTTTCCATGTCGGGAGTTAAACCAGTTGGGCTACTGAGTCGAAGGTGATCGTTATTCGGGTGCTCAGGGCTCCATACCCTCAGCTATTGCACCATTCTTTCCGTTGTAAAGCGGAACACGAGAAAAACAATTGTAATTATTTAATAAAAAGTAACTATAATAAAATATTTCCTAATATCCAAAGTAGGAATTGATTTAATTTTTTGTAGATTACTTGTTTGTCATGATATTTTATGTTAATCGGTTTGTAATGCAAAACAATCTTCTATTTGTTGTCGGTTTGTAAAAAAATTGATATTTTTATTTGTGGAAAACTTGAAAGCAAGATGAATGGATAAAAGTGAAAAGTAAAAATGCATGTGCGAGAGAGGGAGGTGGGGTAGGATCCCTAATTAATCATCGACGCTCTCAATTAAAGTAATCCATCTCCGGCGCATCTTGAAAATCCGCCTGCTCTTTGAAGTGCCTCCAAAAACCGAATAAATTACCGACATCTCAGTCCGCAGCTTTCCGGCGGGTGTGAAATTTAAAATACAAGCTCTGTGAAAAATCGCCGCCGGCCCGTAAGAAAATAAACTCCCCCTCAGTAACAACACCATCATAAACCTTGCAGTGACAAATTCCGTAGTCACGTAATCTTTCCTTGATTCGGTCGTCAGAGCCAAGACCGCTGGCTGTCGACGCTCGCAAATAAGTTCGCATCATCGCCGGATCGTCTCCGCCTATTCTGGGTCGAAAATTAAAACTCTAAGAGTCAGTGTCTTTCGGAGAGAAACAGCGCTGAGTTAGTGAGATCTCAATAGGGACTAATCTATCTCCTTCCTGATTAATACGGCTCTCACCTTCATGAATTTTAATTATTGAAAAAAAACCCAACAAAAATTAAACTTTGATCGCTGCAATTTATATTTAAAAAAAATGGTAATTCCATTGCTATTTTCTTTTTTTGTTATAACTTGGGGACAATCATATAAAATAATTATATACTTTGATGTTTTGTTTTATTTATTCAACTAAATAGGTGTGATCAGATCTTTTCACTTTGTACTAAATTTAATAATTGTGTGATTTGTTAGTTTTGCTAGGCTTAGTTATCTTTGATTTTTAGATTAAGTTTAGATTCTTGTTTCTTTTCTCTCTCTCTCTTTTTCAAAATAAATAATGTCAAAGGATATCTAACATCCAGAGTAATTCAGGATTCTTAAAATACTTTAATAAACTTGAATGAAATCAAGTGGAATTTTTACTTTATAATTATCGTTAAAATTGCTTTTAAAAGACTAAAAAAATAGATGTATTTTTTAAAATTGCACTATATATAATTCTGTATTCAAATTATTACCATACATAGAAATAGCCTTTTTTGTTACTAAATGGTAATTCAATATCATAATTTCTTTGAACATTATTAATTTTTGTTATTTGTAAACTTTTGCAACAACAGCCCTAATTAAAATGATTAGAAAGCCAAAAATAGTCTGTAAATCTCAGTGTTATTTTTTATATTCTGTTTACTATATTTCTCTTTTCAATACCGAAAAGGGTGTGGTTAAACTGATTACTTATCAAATAACTTGGAGATCTCAAAAGTCTTTGCTGAGTCTTCTTTGGGAATCTTGAATATTTATGAAGGTAACAGAGGGATTATCTTTACATAATACAAAGTTCTTAAAAAGTGGATGATAAAATATAATTTGTTAAATTGATAGTTGCACTTGACTTGATTGCTAAACATTGTCGCTAATTTATTAATTTGCTTCAATTTTTAAAAAATCTTATTTCCTAATTTTGGAATTGCGACTGCTCCTTAACCAGTATTTAAGTTAGATTTAAGGCTTTTAAAAATAGTTATTAAGAACAGATGAAATTCAACAATCTCTTTTTACTCAATTATTAATTAATATGATAAATAATAGGACCCTGAAATTAAATTAGGCAGAATTTACTTTATTTAAAATAAAGCCTTATGAAAGTTTTTAAAAAAATTAAAGGAAGCAAAGAACTTCCAATATGTTGTGAAACATTTTTTTATTGAATATGCTCATTTTATTTGCAACCTGTCATCCTAATTCCTTTGTAAATTGTCAAAAATAAAAAAATGATAGAAAAAAGTAAAAATTTTGTTTAATTTTTAATGAATTAAAATTCATAGAAAAAATTATAATACAAATTCTTACTTTCTAAGGTACATCTGCTTCGATCCTATAGAGTACAAACAGTCTTCCATGCACATACATTAGTATTTCCTTACATAAGTGTACACTGAAAATCCCGATTATTTATCAGTTTTTAGATGCATTGATTTAATTGAATCTGTGTACAAAATTCTGAAAATTCCGAGCGAGACTGACATGCTATGTTGCTATTCTCCTTATAAATACAATTATTGCACAGTTAGTCGGATATAAGACAGTGGGTGAGGTAATTTTTTTAAAAGCAAGACAAATTGTTCATCCGGAATTTGACACGAAAACTATAATGTTGCTCTTTTAGTGAGTTATTATTACAATATTTATGAAACCAAACTTCGACTGGCACTTTCTCTCTCTCTCTCTCACTATATATATATATATATATATATAATATTACCTATATTTGAACTAGTAATTCAAATTTTAAAAAATCATGAATGCAATTAGTTTAATGTGTTATTCGAAACAATCTGCTATATTACAGTATTCATTTTACAATTTGTATATAATTACTTATATTTTTGAACCCACTCAATTTTGACATGATGAAATCGGGTCCGAGATGGTGCTATGTCACATTGACAGCATGACAGCAGGAAGAAAAAAAAAGCTCTAATAGTTAGTAATAAAAATATATAAAGTAAAATCGCGGGGGGGGGGGGGTTCGCTAAAGAAACTTATATAGATAAACTTCAACCATTTAACAGTTTTATTTTCTTTACTATCTAATAAGATGGTACCTTGTATTTAGAGAATATTTTCTTATTTTGATTCAAATGGAAATCCATCGAATATTTGACACAATTACGTATTTGAAGTCATTTTACTATTGGATTATAATTGTTATGAATGATTTATTTTTTATTTACAACTATTAAAATTCGATAAATCGATGAACGTACGACATTCGGGCAATACAATTAAGTGGTTAAAAGCAAAAATGTTAAATATAAATACGTAAGTAAAAAAAAGAAAGCAAAATTGCGATTCGTACCGGGACCCCGCAATATATGCTATGCATCGTTCATATTGCTGTGACCACTATGCTACATTACCCACACTTCGAAGCGGAAGTTGAATATATTTATTCTGATGATGATGACGTCTCCGCTTTACTATGGTAGAAAGAGTGCTGAAGTTTCAGAGGGTATAGAACCCTGATCTCCCGAGGACAGAAGTCTGACTTATAGCTCATATGAGGAGTACACACTTAACACATTCGATTGAACAGCCCCTTTTTACAGGGGGAGGGGGCATATTCTCACATTACAGATAGAACACAGAAGAACAATCATGCCCTGGCCGAGACTCGAACTCGGGGCATCCAGATCACGAGAAAAACGTGCTTCCTCTATGCCAGGACGCGAGTTGTGACGTGTCCGCTTTACAATGGAAGAAGGGGTGCAGTAGCTTCTAAAGCTTTGCACACCTGAGCACCCTGGGACAGAAATCTGATTTCTAGCTCATATGAGGATGACACACTCACACAATCGCTTGCATGGACCCTTTTTACAGGGAGGCACAATCACATATCTCACAGATATTACATAGAAGAACAATCATGCCCTACCCGGGAATCGAATCCAGGAAGCTCAGGTCACGAGGAAGACGCGCTACCTCTGTACTAGGACGCTGGCGATCGAAATCCTTAGAGCCGTTTATGAAATACACACTCACACAAACACAAGAATTGCTCGTTTAAAGTTATAAGATTTAACGTGATAACATATTACTACTGAATTCAATATGTTTTTAATCAATGCGTATATCGTATTGAGTATCAAAGTTGAATATTTAATTAATTTACGTAAATTTTATCGTGTTCTCCTGAATCAAGCGCTTACAGATAAACTATTAAACCACAAGGGCGAGCCAAAAAGCAAATACGAGGCATGAAACCGTGAAGGAATGCCAGGAATGAGAAATGATGAGCTCCTAACGAGAGAAGGGAATGTGCAAGTGTCTTGCAATTCGCGAGAATGTATTTTAAAAGAAAAGAAAGAGAACTGAGCGAAAGCTCTTTAGATGCGAACGCTGACGTAAACAAAGTGTGTGTTTAAGGACGTCGACTTGCTTTTAAAAAAGAAAATTGAACGAACAAAAATAAAATTGAGAAAATAACCCCTCTCGCACAAATCACGGAGTATACGTTTTTTGCTAATTGATGTTCTGTACCAATCTACATCTGTCTTCTTCAACAACAAACGCCGTGATATATATTACCGCTGCTCTGAGCTGGAAAAAAAGAACTCGAAAAGTAAAGAAGAGAAAATGAAGTGAAGAGAAGAAAAAAATGTTAGAAAAAATGAAAAGCAAAAATAGAAGATGAAGAAACCGTTCTTTACACTTCCGCCATTCTGGGCTCTAAAGCTGGTAAACTTTTACGATGCTTTTATTTTAGAAAATTCTTTGGTGTTTTAACTTGGTTTTCTTGGCCCAGCTTAATAAATAGAAAGATGTTTTTATTCTTATGCTTTTTTTTCGGAAGAACGACAAACAAAAGTGAACCGTTACAGTTACGAAAATGATGAGGCTATCGTTGAAAAGACCAAAGATTTGTTCGCAAACGTTAAAAACGTTCTCCCCCTCTTTTTTACAGTTTAATGCGTGCCGTTCAGGACTGTTGAAAAATTAAGTGTTGAAAGACGAATGAATCGTCTTGATTTGAAGACTTCAAGTAAAAAGAAGCAGACAGCGGGTTAAAGAAAATATGAAGATATGAATCAAATTCAGCTGATTCAACCTGCTTTTTTCCCGGACTTTCTGTTATTCTCACTTCAAAGTAAATAAGGATTAATTTGATTGTACCTTTTTTGCATAGGCTGATATCTTTTGTGTGAAAGAATATGAATTTAGATTACCCACCGCCATCATATTTGAAATGTGTTCTACTTGAATGATAAAAGCTTTCAAATTATAGTACTCAAACGTACTTTTATATTGCATTTTACTATTCCAGAATTTTTTTGTAACAATATTATAGAATTTTAGCTTATTCCTTTCATCGTTAAATTCGGTTACAACGTTCTGTTAATCCATTATAAAATATATCAAATTTTATCCGCCTAATTCTTTTTAGCTTGTAATTATCAAATAAACTTATAGTCGAATAGCTACAGTGTCAGAATTTCTCTGAATGGATTTCTTTCAAAATTTGATGGAAATCTACAAATATGATGTAAAAATCATATACAAAATATCATCAATGTTGCTAAAACGTTTTTGAATTATTGTATTTAGAGATAGACGGACATAATTCTGAGGAAAAAAATGTGTTTTTCTGAATAGAAGCGATCTGAAATGAGAAGATCCATCAAATTATTGAATTTAAATTTTTCGTTGATTTCAATATATTCGATATTGCAAAGAAATTTCAATATTGCAAAGGAAAAGAAACAAAGAAAGGAAAAAACGAAATTATTATTAAATCGATTTTCTAAAATTTAACCAGAGACGGCTGTGGTGGGAAAAATATTAATTTAAGAAAAAGATGTTACCGTTTGAATGCTTTAAATATTTTATTTGTTCAAATTATATCATTGAAGTTAGTTTATAACAAACCACAATTATTTCTAAAGGACAACGTATCTGCAAAATGAAAATACAAATTTTGGTGCCATTAGCATTTTAAAAGGAAATTTTTTGAAAAATTCTGAAAAAAAAATTAAATAAACAATAATGATTTTCATTAATTTCAGCATGCATTTAAACTCATAATGCTATACTGAAAAATGTTTCAAAAATAAGATATTTTGAACAGAATCATATAAGTACTTTTACATATAAACAAGAAATATAGAAATCTATTAAAATGATTTAATGTAAAATTTCAATCAATTTTAAATGTTTTTCATATCTTTTAAACCCATTTATCTTTTGAAATTTCTTTTTTATAAGTACTTAATTTATTGCACGTTTTTTTATTTACGGAAAAAATATTTTCTGAATGATTTTGAATTTTTTTTTTTTTTTTTTTTTGTATTGAGCTTCCAACCAGACGATTAATCTTCATGCTGTTTACCCATAATATTATTGCTTCAAAATAATTTCAAATTCAAATATATTTATTTTCTTTAATTTCTTTAACTATTATGTACAATTTTCATTATTTCTTAATAAATATCTATTTTAGTAATAATCAAATTGAATTACAATACGGATAACAGGTAGTAAGGGGCTTGTACTTAGAAAATATTTCTAGTGTAATTCTTCCAAATCAGTGACCAAAGCAGGACTTAACTGACCTCTCCCGGGATGGGGGGTACGCCTCAAAAATGAAAAAGACGAGAAGCTTCAAACATGTTAGTTGATTTCCGCACTGTATCGAAATTATGTAAAGTTGGCTATCCCTCGTAGATGATAAGATATGCATTTATGTGGGATTGATTGATCTGAAGCTGTTGATGGTTCAACCATAGTTTCCACCTAAACTGTTGCGCTATTCCAGTCCTTCGCAATGCCTAGGTGGAGGGGTAGAGTAGCCTTTTGCGCATCCTTCTATACATGCATTTCAGTTATTTTCAAAGTTATGCCCTTTTCAGTTATTTCAGTTAAGTTATGCCCTACTAATCCTCAATTTACTCCTCTGTATCCTTCTGCTACGTCGATATAAGACAATATATTTTGGTCATTTACTTTTGAACACTTAAATCATATGCTACAAAAAATGTAATGCTAAAATAAAAACTTGAGTATGTTGCAATTTTGCAAGACAAATTAATTGGCTATTTTTAAAAATAATAATTTGTTATTTTTAACATCTATATAAAACATTAAGGGAAATTAAATCTCATTTCATAAGAAAAAAGTCATGAATGAAAATATATATATATATTTCTAAATGAACTTCGAAAATGATTTTGAAACATTTGAAGACGATTTAATTGTTTAGGCAAGATGGAAAAATAAAGAATTCTAAAAATGAGAGCTAATTTTAGAATTCAAAGGAAGAAAAACCTAATAGCATTGTAAACACGTTAGTCACCAAAAGTGGCCAATTTCAAATATAGATTTTAAAATGTTTTAAACGAAATCATTTCTTATAGAAGAAATTTGACAGAAAATATCGTTTTAAACGCGACTATTTGCTAATTATTCCAGTATAAATTCAACAACCTTCAAGTCATACAATTTAATATAATATTATGGAGTTGTTGTTTTTATCAATGTACACTTTCAGAACTCTTAACGAGAAATTAGAAATGAAATATTAAAGAAAAAAATACACAAATGCAAAATAGATGATTCAATTCTGTATTATTTTTTAATACTCATTTATGAATTTTAAATTGTAGTACATCATGAAATCATTCGTAAATGAATCGCGATCGAAAAAATTTACGAGAATGGAATTCTGAGTCCATAATGAAACTATAATAAATGAACTCTTAGTAACAGTATTAAAAATTCGGCGCGTGTTTCATTGATGTTGTATGTGCGCGTGAGCAGTATAAACATTATAAATCTTTAAGAAAAGGGAGCATTCTTTTTTCAATGAAAGCTTCGTTAAAATTTTTTAAAAATTATTATCATTTTCTTCAGGGCTCTTTCACGGAAAAAATTAAGATATTATTTGCGACAGGAATGTCGACGTATTTCAACTAAGTCAAGGTCAAGTGTACGAATTGGCCTCAATAACCACAAACATAGTTATAAATTTATTCGACTGGCGACGAAAAAAAAAGAATACATAAATGCAAAACAGACTATGGATATAGTAATTAACTGAAAATATTTATGTTCTACTTG
The DNA here is from genome assembly GCA_026289955.1 of Argiope argentata. Lineage (NCBI taxonomy): Eukaryota > Metazoa > Arthropoda > Arachnida > Araneae > Araneidae > Argiope > Argiope argentata. Next base: position 3,200,661 of record JAOUZG010053459.1, on the reverse strand, counting down.
GATTAAAATTCCATCACTCCCGGCTATAAATTTGTAAGGCAAATACACAAAACGCCATTGATGACGAGTCTATTCATCTTTCCTAATTTTCTTTCACAAATGAACCACTCCCTCATTTCTACTCGTAGTTCAAGTTTTGCAACAACTATTTACGACAGTCTGCATAAAAAAGCTATATATATCATCCACAAAGTGGAGAATTCTTTTTTCATTGGAAGAAATAAAGGATGTCCGCAATAGTCGAAGCAGTTGTCGCAGTCGACAAACGATCGTGTCTTGTCTGCAATTCTCACTCGTAAAAGCGCCCTCTGGGGCCGAATTTACGACCTGACGTTCCCTATAACGTAGCAGTCAAAACAGAAGGTCATGAAAATTGGATGAATGAGTAAAAAAAGAAATCTTGAGTCGTGAGGTTTAGGGTTATCGCTGCCCCGAGACAATTAATGTGAGAGAATCCACGGAAAAATCACCATATATCATACGATCTCCATCACCGAGGCACCAGGCGGTTCGCGGTGTCGGTTTACAGAGCAGAGGTCCATCGCCAATTCGGTAGAGTTTCTCCTTTTTGGCTGGTTTGAAATGAATTTTGGCGCCTTGGGATCTTTTACTGATTCCGAAACTAATGCTCAAAGAGCAGTGGGAAAATTTTTTAATAATAATAACGGGTAATTTGCAAATAACTGAGTTCAGTCATGTTATATTCGTGAAATGAGTTTAAATTTATAGTTAGAAATTAAGTACAAAAAGTTTTTAACATACAAAAAAAATTGAAAGTTGATTTATTATTATTTTTAATTATATTCGTATAAAAATTATGATTTGTAGTTTTAAAAAATCACATTATTTAACAGATTATATAAGAACTGATTTGGAAATATATTTTTACTAGTAAAGATATTTTTAATTTTAATTATTTTCTATCATTTATATTTTAATTTTAAATTAACTTCTATAAACATTATTGTAAATTTTATGGAATCATGAAATCAATTTTACTCAAATTCCTTCACAAGTAGAGTCACATGATGAGTGGCACCTTGCTTTAAAATATGTATAATATATATTAGGAAGTAATTATTAAAATTTTGCATTGTCATTTCTCAGAACTTAAATATCACGTTTTAAGTATATCAAGATGAAAGTAAAATATTGACTGCAAAATTTGACCTTCCTAAACAAGAAACAAGTCAAATTAAATAAAAATTTGAGAAAAATTTAATTTATCTGCATAACTTGAAAATTATTTGCTTGTTATCATGTTAGAAAATAATATTGTTTTAGGAATGAGGTTTTGTGGCGTCAACAAAAATCCATAGGCGAAAAATTGAAATTTTATTATCTGCACGACCTCTCCAAAAATCAGCTTTTAATAACGCGTTGCCATTGCATTTACAAAAGCTCCGATTTAAAAAAATAAGTAAAAAATACCGCAAATAAAATCTAGAAAAATGTCATTTTGTGGGCTTGATTATATGTAAGGAAATAAAAAGGAAATGTGATATTTTTTTTAACAATCAATGCGATACAAAGTTTTTTTTTGGATCGTTTGCAGCACTAAAGTGACTTATTTAATAAAACAATTGAAATAAATAAAAAATATATATAATTTAACTTGCACGAGCACGTGGTGCTTGGCCGTTCTAGAAATGATGTTCTGGCATGATACACTGAAATATGCATGGCAGATTGCATTTTAAACTTTTCTTTTAAACCTAATTTCTTAGCTTATTTCTATTCTTACATACATAGAAACAGCATTAACGTATCAAGTTTGATTATAAAATATTAATTGAAATTAACGTCTTTACTTTCATATCTCACTTAATCGAAATCTTTTTTTTGGGGGGGGGGGAAGGGACTTGGGAAGTAACTAAGCATCGATATAACTTTTTAAACAAATGTATCAATTATTATAAATATTATGCCCAAGCATTATCTAAGGATATATTCGTCAGTATATCACAAAATATTTATCTTCAGTATACCACAAGACAGTACCATAATACGAAAGAAAATATCCTTATTTAATATTACACTTCTAATAATTTGCAGGTCCACCGTGAATATAGAATGTTCTTATTTTTAATTAAATCTTATGTGTAATTTAATATTACTGATTTCCTCAAGAAGTTAATACTATGAACAGAGTATGAATATGAGTCAAATCCCATAACATCATAGTGTTACTGAAAACTGTGCAAGGAAACTTCAGAATCCTTTTTCCTTAGATTTGAATAATAGGAAAATATAATGCGATAACATATTTGATGAAACTAAGAAATCAGTTTGAATTTAATTGTTAACAATAAAATCTGCTGGAAACTATGCAATAAATAAATAAAAATTGCCAAAATTCAGAAAAAAATTTACAAGGCAGTTAAATTGGTATCATAAAAAGCATATTTTAAAATTTTAGCATGCTATAAAATTCACATTTGAAATGCAACATTTTTGAGAATTATCATGTGAAAACGCTAACATTATATTAACGTCGGATTAAATGTTTTATTAAATTAAAATTTTGATTAAAATTTAGTAAATTATCTCATAGGAGTACATTTCAATGCTCCAGAGTATATCAGTACCAAATTTGGTAGCTTTAAGACAAATATTCAACCCTGTCAAGTATCAATACACACACATTCTTTTCATTTATTAGTAGAAATTGAGAAATCGCTTTCGTTAACTTTCATTTAGGTATATTTCAAAACTAGTCTTTCGAAACAAAACAAAAAGTTAAAATTTTGAATTTTTACAAACTTATCAAAAATTTTGCACGGCAATTTTTGAAATTTATATACACATATTTAAGCGAATGTTTTGATTCAAGTATACTGAATAATACATTCACGAGTAGCTTTATTCATAAAAGGATATCTTAGTCTAGCTGTGTTGCTTTAAACTTATGTACAATTATATAAAATAACTAATACGCTTAAGCAATTGTCGAAAAAATTTATGCTAAAGCTTGGATCAATAAAACAAAATTTTTGAATCGAACTAAGTCAGTAGAAATATCAAAAAATTCCCAAAATTGTTTAAAAACATAAAATGGTTAATATTTTAAATATTTATTGTTTAGTATTCATTTAATCTATTTTTTCTCTTAATATTTGTGTCAATTTATAAAATTTGGTTTCAAGCGAAATCTATCAATGTAAAATTGGCTTTTAATGATAAATTATTTCTACATTAACTATAAATAGTTATATTATTTGAATTATCAATAACGAATCACTAATGTTTACAATAAACTGATGTATATTACGCAAGACGATTTCAAGAACACAAAATAAATTAATCAAGAATTTCAAGGTTTAAAAGTTATAAACAGAACCTAAGTTTATCTACCATGATTTTAAATTAATCAGATATCTGTGTGTACGTGACTCACGTCCAGTTTTCGAAAAAGGCTCTTAAAGATCTCGATTAAAGCCTTTATATTGCTTAAACTTATAAAAAAAATTTTTAATGAAATCTGCTCTGCATATTTCAATGTATCATGTCAGAACATCATTTCTTGAACGACCAAACACCACGTGTTCGTGCGAGTTAAATTATATTTTTATTCATTTTAATTGTTTCATTGAATGAGTCACTTTAGCATTGCAAACGATCCAAAAAACTTTGTCTCGCATTTATTGTTTAAAAAATATATATCAAGTTTCTTATTCAAATAATCACATGCTCAAAACGACCCTTTTCTAGATTTTATTTGCTGTTTTAATTAACTAATTTTTTTTATGAAAAATGTAATGCAGTGGCAGCGCGTTATTAAGAGCTGATTTTTTGAGATTCTCGTGCCAATAGTAAAATTTTTATTTTTCGCCAACGAATTTTTGTTGACATCATGTTCTGACATGATAATAAGAGATCAATATTGTAGATTTATTTATCAGCTTTGGCTAAATAAATAGACTCTTCAGCGAACTAAGTTGTGTAACTGAATTTATTTTGGGTGTTATGGTCAAATATATTGCAATAAAACCTGAATAGTTTTGTAGTTAACGGCATCTTTTATTATACGGCTGTTTTGATGACTTTATACACGGCCATTGACCGAATTTACATTCAAGTTTGAATTTTATACATAAAAATTTACTCTATATATTTGAAAATTACTTTGCAGCAGCTTGTCCGCACTTTGGTGGCGTGGCATGAAAATTAAGAAAACAGTGTTCCCCTTTAGTAGAAATTTCTGCCATGTAAGCAAAACTCAAAACTTTCAGATAAATACTTTACTGTTTGTAAATGCAAAATATCAATTAAATGTTATATTTCAGATATATCTATCGTTTTCAAACCAAACAAAAAATACGTTAGATATTATAATAAATAGATAAAACATCAATTATCGTTTGCCCCTTCAAATTTTCCTCCCTATCATTATATTGAACTTCATTTCCTTCGGTTTTTGTGTTCTAGAAAATTTCATCGTTTTCAAACTTTCATAGCGTGGATCGTTTATTCTTATTTCTTTTCTTTTCTAAGCTTATATTCCTGTTAAGACGTTTTAATTGTAATAATTGGCTACGGAATAGTTTAATTGACTTAAATATAAAGTAAATTTTTAAAAATTTTAAGGTTAACTTTTTATTTAAATAAATGAAAATGAAACGTTAATAAGTATGAAGAACATTTATTATTTCTAAGTTGTGTTTTACATTTAGTTAGCTAGGTGAAAATACTGATTGCATTTTATTTTAATAAAACTTCTTATGCGTAGGTTGATGTTCTTGATTATCTCAACCTATATTCAAATATCAACCGTATTATTTTGCAGAATACTAAAGCATTTAAAATATTATATTTTTCTATACTTAATTATTATATTGCAAATATTATGTAGGAAAATTTGCAAACTTAGTTTATTTTATTTATGCGATTTATATTTTGATATATCTAATAACAATGAACCCGAAATCCATAAAATAATAGTCAATTCTCGATTTTGTAAATGCATTCAACATATTGTCTTCATTTCTCTGCTTTTAATTCCTAAAATGTTTCCGGCTTCAATATTTTGTTCTTTTCCCGTTCCTAGTTCTTAGATAATTCTCCTTCAAATAAAAATATTAATTCAATTAAATTATACAGAAAACTTAGATAATCAGATCATTTAGCATGATATTTTAGATAGATAACTTATCATGAAATTTTAAATGAAAATTGGACACATTTGTTTATTTGGTCAACCAGTTTCTTGAAAATGTCGAAAAAGATGCAGAGCGGTTTTGAGATTCTGAGAAAGTTATTTAAAATGTTAATCACGTGGTATTCATCGAAACTGCTGATTTCATGCTTAAATAGAACCTCTTTAAATTAATGTGAAGCATTTGGAGTTTTTTTATTTAAAAAAAGGCATCAAAAGTGGAGATGAAATCAAAGAATCCTCCCAAGCAAAAGTCAATAAAATTTTCTTCATTTTCAACTGACCAGAGATTATTTAAATTAGCTATAAAAAAACTATCGTGCATATATCAATATATTTCTGCTACTATTTTATGAATAAAACATTAAAATTATCTATCTCATATAATAATTTTTTATTTTAACACTTTTATATATGAGTTTTGGTGTAAAAAATAACTAAAAAACAACTAACTAATGTAAAAAATATGCTTCAATTTATAAAAAAGTTAACCAAATAAAAATGCCAGAATTACTTTACAATTTTGGATAAAAAATATCTAAAAACACAATTTAATTAATGTAACAATGATAATTCAATTTATAAAAAAATACCACATAAAAATTTCAGTGTTCCTTACTAAAGAAAAATAATCAATTTTTTTATAGAAAATTCTTTCCAGCTGGAAATATAAGCAGCTAACGATATTTTATAACAACATATTTTGAGAATTTTATGATTACAAATAATGAAGTTAACCCTTACCGCTTATTTGTACGCTTGAATAAATATCAGTCAATAATTAAATTGCTTTAAAGAATTAAAGTTTGATTCTAACCCATTTTTGAGGGGAAAAGGTTTAAGTTGGAAAATAAATAGTAAAAATAATGTAAGGAAAGCATTTTTTTCATGAGTTTCATTTGAAGAGATAATTAATTTTATGAACTTTATTCGAAGAATATATTTACAAGTGATAAAATAAATAAGAGTTGAAATTTTTGTTTTTGGAAAAAATTTATTTGATTTCACCAAAAAAGTGGATGAAAATAGTCACGAAACTTACTAATAAAATGAAATTAGCCTTTTTTTTTTTTTTGAAAAAATTCATTGCCTAAAATTCGGTCAGATCCATTATTTGCAAATATAAAAAGTTCTTACCTTGTTTATCCCAAACAACAATTTGCCTCAACGCCTAGTTGGTTGATTTTATACACTTCAAATAACTTTAAAACAGACACTTTTTCTCAAGAAATTCTAATAAATAAATAAATAACAGTAAAATTATAAGAAATATTTAATATTAATTTAAGTATTTTAAAAATTATTCATTTTACTACCAACTAAGTAGCAAATTAAAAAACACTTTTTCCATTTTATTATACAAAAATATAAATAAAAATTTATATTTCAATACGCACATATTTATACTTGAATTTGATAACTTTGTGTAACTTTTTTCCTTCAAATTGGAATATTCTATTAAATATTATTTATTTCACAGCGTCGGTTAAAGTTTATTAAAATCGTATTCGTTAAAAAAAATATTAAGAAAAATAAGCATCAAACGATTTTTTTCCACTACATAGTTTCCGGAATAATATGATTTTAAATAATTAAATCAACTTTTGTCGTTTTTCATTACGAATGAATTACCGAAATTAGTGATTATTTTCAAAAAAATTAAAAAGGGAATCAATATTGGCTTTTAATTACTTTAACTAGAAAAGAACTAGGGATTATTTGAATAGTAATAATAATTGAAAAAACGAAGATATTTTTTTATTACGCATTAGAAAAACATCTACACAATTACACAAATCTAATGACTTTATATAAATTCTAAAATAACTTATCATTTGCAAAATTATTTTGTAACGCGTGAAATTAAGTATGAAAAATATACTTAGGATAAAAATAATTATGTGATATAAAATATCTTTAATTATAACTTTTTTTTTTCAAATTAGTTTGTAAGTTAGATTTTGTTCTTACCCTTTAAATTTCATATTAGCATCACCCTAAAGTAACGTCTAGAATTTATATTTTTGTACTCAAAATTTTAATTTATTTGATGAAAAGCTATGGAAATTTATTTTCATTGGGAATTAAGTTTATTGATTGTATTTGTCGGTATCTTGTAACCTCAGTAAGGGTCTAGTTCTAGACATACAGCGTACGTAGGCTTAATGTTCCCTGAATATGAAGTTGTGTTCAAACTCTTTCGACTATCAGAGGCAACTCAGGTATTGGCCTTGTTTTCTGACCATGGTGCTAAATTATTGGGTAGGTCTCATAACAACCATGGTATTAATGTAACTAAACCGAAATTTATTTCTTTAATCATAAGTGAACATACTTTTAACCCCTTAGTTCACCCCAGAACTTAAATGCTGTTCAACATACTTGATAAAAATAAAAGAATAAAAAAATCGGACTTTTTTTTATTTTATTAAGCCAACAGATGGAAATTTTAAAATTCAATTTTGAAGTTTCAATATACGCTTATAATAAGTAAATGATTTTATACTATATGATTATAAAAATTCTTGGAACTTTCAGTAAAATTATTAATTTTAAAACTAATTAATTCAATCCATTCTGATTATGATTACGTCATTTATTAAAATTATCTATTATCTGTGTATTAATTGCATATTATTTATTAAAACTATTAAACAATTTTTATAATTTTTTGTTTAAAAATTATTTTGATACTCTCTTTTACTGTGCCAATTTTTTTTAATTATTCTAATTTTTGGATAAATAGAATTGGCCACCATTAAATCACCGATATTTTAAAATGAACTCAGAATACAATAAAAAATTCGCATTAAATCTCTCTTCATTGAAACATCATAAAAAGTATGTTTTTAATAAAAAAGGTGGAAATTGGTAATTTATAAAGCCCGAAGTAAATAATGATGGTAATTTAAATAAAATATTTCATTACCAATCTAAAATTTACAGAAAAATAAAAGCAATTAATTTGTGCTTTGTAAAGCCAGCATTAAATGCTTAAACAAATTTAAGCAAAATATCACCACTATCAGTAAAAAATTTATTAAGTATGAAAAAAAAAGATATTTTGTACACCAACCATTAACTGATGATAATAATTAAAACAAATTATCATCCTTACCAATCTGAGATTTACAGAAAAATAAAAAAATAAAAGTAATCAATTTATGCTGTATAAAGTCAACATAAGTCAAAGTTAGTAATTTAAAAGAAATATCGTCATTGCCAATCTAAAAATTACAAAAATTAAAAGAGATAATGAATTAAAAAAAATGAAATCGACGATCACAAACTTCAAGTTATCATGTGAGAACATCACCATTTTTTAAAGTCATTTCTTCTAATGTAAGTTATTAAGTAGTTTAAACCAGTTTGAAAAAGCAATACTGGTAAAAGCAGGTAAACCTTTTAGAAACGCATCTGCTTTCAAAGATGCACACTGGTAAAAACAGGTAAAAAATATATGCGATTAAAACATGTTGATGAATATTGCCATTTATGCTCATTGCCTATGCGATTTTGAGCTTCAATTATTTGTTGTCTTCAACTATACAAAAAACCCCAATGAAAACAATATCATGTTCTCACATGATAAAAAAAGAAGAAGAAAAACAAACCCCGAGAATTATTACTTTGTAAAGAAAACATTAGGTGATAATGATAATTTAAACACAATATCTTTATTATCAATTTAAAACTTGCTGTTATTCATAAAATTTTCGGATTCTCATTCGAAATTCGTTCTCATTCATGAAAATTATTGATTTCTCGTCCATACGAATGCAAACGCCTCTGATTATACAAAATAGTATTCGATAAGATCTTAAATATACTGTGATTTTTTTACTTTAAAAATAAGAACAAGCTGTTCAAAATAGAACAAATAAGCTAACAAAAATATCTTCTATAAAAATCAAACAAAAAATTTTATTAGAAAAAAAATTTACAATTTCAAACGGTATTCCCCCCCCCCAAATTGTGAAACAGGAGAAAAATAAGCTGTTTCTTTCTTTTTTTAAACTTTTTTTTTCTACATTAAAGCATTTTCCATTGCAGTATTTTCGATGAAAAAAAATTGTGGCATCAAATATTTTTTCCCAGGATAACATTGAAATGGGGGGGGGGATATCTAATATCCACCAAAAGCTTCCTCATTTTCTTAAGAATTTTAAATTCGGTTTTCTATGAATGTATAATTTTTAAGATTTAATCGGCGAATTTATTAAAAAAAATAGTGAAGTATTAGAAATCGACAATTTTGAAATTTTAATTAAAGAAAAATCAATTATAACTAAAAGAATATAAAAATGTGCAAGTTTACATTTTGAAAAAAAATTATCATTTATGTGTCACTAATATATTTTTGTTTCCTTTTACAACCTTAGACACAATTAAGGTTAGGAATTTATTATTTCTTCAATAACTGTTAATGTGAAGGGTTGGTCTGATTAATTGAAGGATTCGGAGACCGCACCCCAATTATCATTACTTATCATTTTTTTAAGGCCACTTTTTTTTAGTTTGTGTCTCTGAAGCAAACAGTAGAGTAGCAACTTTGCCACATGTGGAAATGGTGTATGAAGCAATATCGCGTAACAAGTGTGACAGTCCAAGAAAATTTAAGAATCATCAGTGTGTTTTTAGAGAAAGGGACACTTGTTTCCACACTAGAGGACGTGCTTTAAGAGAAAGAGAAAAACAACATCAGTGGGAAATCTTGATAATAAATTTTAAAAATAAACGAAATGAAGAGTTAAAAATGAGAGTATGCACACTGAATTTTTTAAAGCATGGTGTATGTCTCATACATGAGGCAATACTCAATTTTTAACATTTGAGAAATGAAATTACTTTTAATGTTGCTACTAAGGAAATATATCTGAAACATTCAAAACATATGCCTAAATAATTTTTTTTATGATGTGAGAACATGATGTTGTTTTGGTTTGAAAGTTTTGATATTTTCGAAATTCTCGGTCAAAACTTTTTTTAACTGCTTTTACCAGTATTACATTATTATTATGCATGCTTCTTTAACAGTAGATGCGTTTTTAAACGGTTGACTTTTTTTTACCAGTATTACCGTGTTATTAAGTATGCTTTTTTTGTTTTTAAAAGAATATATATATATATATATATATATATATATATATATATATATTTCATGATTGTTTCAAACAAGTCTAAATTGGTTAATGACTTAAATTAATTGAGATAAATAATGACTTAAAAGCAATAATTTTCTCACATGATAATTTGGAATCTGAGATTGAACATTTCATTTCATTTTTGTTTTTTTAATCTTGCTTTTTTTTGGAGGAGAGAATGAATTGGTGAAAATGGTCAAAAATACGCACCATATTTTAGTCGTATGATGCTCTACTAAGTAATACATATTAAAACAATTGTTTAAGTCAAATTTCTTCAAAAATTTCAAAAAAATTGGTAATTTCTTTGTAATCTACTATATACTAAGATCAGTTTGAAAAATGTGTTTAATGTACAGTGTTGTCTTTGTAAAGGGAAATGCCATCTAGTATACACCATTTACTTTAATCTGCCCAATGATCTGCCTCTAATATTCGAAAATATTCTAGAATTATAAAATACCTTTCCAAATTTTTACTATACCAATAGAAATGCACCCACTTTTGCAAGACTAGACTGCTGTAACTTCTTGAAGCCACTCATTATACGCCAGGTATTAAAAAAATAGGGTTTTTTAAACTTTTTCTTTCTTTTGACAAATCTCTGACAAATTTCAGCTCACTGAAACAATAGCTCAAGAGCCTCCCTGGCTTTACACTTTCCATCTCTCGTTCTCTGCATGGAGCCTTCGGAGAGACACTGAAAGGGCCAAGTGGTTAAGAAGGACCACACGCGGTTGACGACGAACTCTGACGGGATAAGACCCAGGAAAGGGGAGAAGTGTCAAACGTTCCTCTCTCCTGAGGGGCTAGGAGAGTGCTTGTAATAAATTTCGAGTCCCTGTTTTTCGTATTCGATTCTCTTATCTCCATTTGGGGTTAAATTTACATTGTGAGATAGCACGCGGACAGATCATATTAGGCTTGAAGAAGAGATGGCATTTATCTACTTCTGGAGACTCAATCATTAAAATTAAAATTATTCATCTTTTGTTTACTATGTACAAACTGAAACTTAACTATGTACACACTTTTGTTTAAGTTGCAGACTTAAAAAAAAGATTAAAATGAAATCTGCAATGCGTATTTCAAGGTATCGTGTCAGAACATCATTTCTTGAACGGCCAAGCACCACGTGCTCGTGCGAGTTGAGTTATATTTTTATTCATTTTAATGGTTTCATCGAATGGGTCACTTTAGTATTGCAAAGGATCTAAAAGCACGTTGTCTCGCATTGATTGTTTAAAAAAATATCACATTTCCTATTTATTTCATTTCATATAATTGCGTGCTCGAAATGACATTTTTCTAGGTTTTATTTGTGGTAGTCATTAACTTATTTCTTTTTAAATCAGATCTTTTGTAAATGCAATGACAACACGTTATTAAGAGCTGTTTTTTTTTAGATGCTTGTGCAGATAATAAAATTTTTACTTTTCGCCTATGGATTTTTGTTGACGCCAAAAACCTCATTCCCCCAAACAACATCATGTTCTGGCATGATAAAAATATACACAGTTTCATAAAATTACTAAAATGATCACTAATAACATAATCGATTATAAAAGTCGTGATCGATGAAGGTTTTTGTAGAAATAAAAAAACTAATTTGAAACTTGAAAGCAGTAAGGTACTTGGATTTATAGCTACGATGGCTGTTATCCCACGCTTCAATATATTAAAAGCAATAATAATAATAATAAAATAATAAACACAAGGGAGCGCGCACATGCAAAAAAAAAAAAAAAAAATGAAGTTCCAGTCAGTTCACAGTTAATGAAGTTTGTTCAGTCAGTTGATTGAAGTTTCAGTGAGTCCGCTGATGCGACTTAGAACATTTTCGAAAGTTCCAAGGGAAAGAAGCGGTACAATAAGCCAGAGCGTTCTTGCAACACGGATTGGTGATAAAGAGAAGAGTGTCAAAATTAGTCTCGATTGAATGTGGTAAAAAAGATTAGTAGATATTCAAATGCTTCAAAGCTTGAAGAGAAACTTTCAGATTGTTCTTGTTTGCAGTTATTTTACACAGAACATTCTTGAAGGAGAGATCTTGTTTCTCTAACTGGAGAAAAGTCCACAATTTGTCTCTACAATATGAATACTTTTTGCACCAGAGAAGTATGTGTTCAATATCATTGATGCTATTACATTCATGACAAAGAGGATCATTATGAAGATTAAAACGATTCAACAGTCCTACTTTTGCTGATTAGTCTGGCCAAGGCAACATCTTTCTAACTATTTTATGACCAGGCAGACAGTGTTTCAATGCTTGGGATGTCACCTAAAATGAAAAACTAAATTTACTGTCCGACTGAACGAGGGTCCTCATAACGTACACAGTTTAGGGCTGTAAATTAAAATAAAATTTTAACAGGTTATTTTTTTACCAAGTCAATCCAATTACTTTTATATAGAAAACGTTTGCTTTTTCTTTGCAATTTTTCTATGTGAAAAGTAATTGGGTTGACTTGGCAAAAAAATTAAAAGCTGTCTGAACCGCAATAAAAATTTAAAATTTAAAAAATGATCAAGAATGAATATTACAATGTAAACGACAATTTCATAATTAAAAATAGCTGCTAATATTATCTTCGATATTTAATAGTTTTAATAAATAACTATCATCTTAATTAATATCAAAACTAATATTTTCAATAACTAAGAAAGAAATATTAATAAATACTGCATGCAGCATTTCAAATATAACAATTCAGAATAAACAATGCAATTCACTTTTAAAAAGTTCGACGTTTCTTTTAAAAGAGAAGACGACTGTTTTGAAACAATAATATGCTAAAGTAAATTCAGAGTCTTAAAATGGATTCCCTTGTGGTCACTAAAGATATAACTTAAAAGGATTCACTAAAGATATAACTTGATTCTCAATGAGATCAAAATAAATTCAAATTATTAAAAATATTCTAAATAGATAATTTCAAAGAATAAAAACTGATGAATTAGGATCAAAACATTCAGTTCGCCGAATTCCATTATAAACGAAGAAGTAATTATTCTTGGAATATTCACGACATAGTCGATTATCAACGATCTAGTATGCATTGTTTCCGGTAATTCTCTAATTCTACATATATGAATGGATAGAAATAGTCTTTATATAGTCAAACACTAATATAGTCTTTTAATAGTGTTTGACATTATAACCTTTTTGAAATTTTAGAATGTACGAATAATGCAGTTTGTGTCAGTAATTTTAAGAAAAAATGAGTATAAAATGTTTCAGCGATGAAAAAATTGGTGTATGAAAAAAAACAGAAAGTACGATTACAATTTATCATGACTTTTTTGTCTTAAAATAAGATAATTGTTACATAATTTTAAATGTTTTGACCTTAATCATTGTAACAACATGAAACGTTAAATGCTAAGATAAAATTTCTGCTGTCAAGTGATTTACTTATCGAAAGCACTGGAAGTTACGCAATATTGTCCTTGAATTACTTGGTGAGTTAAATATTTTGAATTTTCAATCCGTTTAAATCAGTACCTTCCTGATATCCTTTCTCCCATACTGTTCAACTTAAATTTCAATCTATCTCCAAAAATAAACTCCGATGCCAACTATCTAATCGCACATATCTTTTTTCCTAATACTTTACCTTGAACCCCAACTTGTTTATTCTATTCGAACGGACCACTGATCGCGCAACACTTAAAAAGTTCTATTGTACAGCAAACGGATTTGTTTACGCTGCTAACCCAAACAGTTGTTAACGAAGTTCTGTAAACACAACCTGAAAAGCAGGGAGAATGTATTTTTTGCGAGTTCGTGGCATGGCATATGGCTACCATTAGGGTTTCCCGAATCATTTGTCAGGTAGCCTTCTTGCTGACAACTTTAGCAGACAAGCCACGTGCCACATCGCCAGCCATTCTCATCGATCAAAAGATTGTTGTAATAAAGAAAGTCAGGAATCTGGCATCTAGCGGAGTTGTGTCAATTGGACCACATGGTTTCGAATTGAAAGAAAAACAAAGGGAAGAAATGTTCGGGCGTTTAGAAGCAGTTCTTTGAGACCTTTTTTGGTGGAGGTTATTTTTGTGGGATTTAATTGTGTTTTTATTTATTCTTTTAGGTCTTCTCACCATTTGCATTTAACATTTAGACAAGGATGCAATAGAACTGGGATACTTTAAAACTGATGGAACCAAAATAAAAATTCTAACATTCCAATAAATATAAGAAAAATTCGAAAAGGGGAAAAATGTCTAATCTAGCCGAATCTTATAGTACGTAGAGATGTGTTATAATTTTTCCTTTGAGTCTGCTGAGGTTGTAGGTTTGCATTTCTATTTCAAGGATAACTTTGTTCGACTTTAAACTTTAGTTCAACTTGCAAACTGGGATTGCGTAACAATATAACGCTATTATAGAATCCATTTAAATAATTATTTAAAATTTTAAAAATAAAATCCTCGGCATATTTACGAATCTTTTCAAGTATAAATGATGTCAAAAATATATTTATCACTAAATTTTCCTGAAAGTTTTCAAAAGGATCCTATAGAGATAATAGAATATGAAACTTATATTAGTGAGATAATTTGTTAAAAAATATTGTATTTCTATAGATGTTATAGTTTGTTTTGTTTCAAGTAGGTTTCAATATCATAAATGAAAATATGGACTTTCTCTCTCTCTTTTTTAAAAAAATATATGATTTGATCAGTAGTAGTATCTGTACATGTAGAGGTAGTTGTAGTACTTAGTAGCTGTGCGTAAAAGATAAAATATAATAAATTCTTGTTTTTATTATTTTTATGACTTTTATAATCGTTTTTCAAAACAGTAGGATTTTTATCATGTCAGAACATGATGTTGTTTTTGGGATGAGGTTTTTGGCTTCAACAGAAATCGGAAGGCGGAAAAAATATTATCTGCACGAGCACCTCCAAAAAAAAAAAAAGAAGCTTTTAATAACGTGTTGCCATCGCATTTACAAAAGTTCTGATTAAAAAATAAGTTAATAACTACAGCAAATAAAACCTAGAAAAATGTCATTTTGAACATGTGAGTATATGAAATGAAATAAATAGGAAATGTGATATTTTTTTAAACAATCAATGCGAGACAAAGTTTTTTTTTGGATCGTTTGCAATACTAGAGTGACTCATTCAATGAAACGATTAAAATGAATAAAAATATAAGTTAACTCGCACGAGCACGTGGTGCTTGGCCGCTCAAGAAATGATGTTCTGACATGATACATTAAAATATGCATAGTTGATTTTATTTTAATCTTTTTATGTTTTATTTAATTTTAGGGGCTGAAAAAAAATCTAAAATAAAATCTGCTGTTCCTTTTTTTGAATTATTATTATATATTATAACTATCAGCATAGTTATTATCAGAAAATATAAAGTGGTCATAAAATCTTTCCCTTCTTCCCCCCAAAAAATATTTCAAAACAAAATTATGTATAATATTATAAAACTTTTACAGTGTATCAGTCGTGTCCTTAATTTCTTTTTAAATCCAAAAGATAGTGCGACTAATTCAGAAATAAAATTATTACAAAAAATGTGCACGACAGAACGAAGGGTGGTTTCGGGTTCACGGGATCATGATCGGTAAAAAACTGAAGAAATTTTCCGAAGTTTTGTTATGAAAACCATTGCAATAGTTATTTCTCCTACAGGAATCTACGTAGAAATATTGGTTTGACATTTACACTTCAAATAAGTACGAGTATGAATTATAATCCTAATTATAATTATGTTATAAATAAAAGATTAAAATGAAATCTGCTATGCATATTTCAATGTATCGTGTCAGAACATACTTTCTTGAACGGCCAAGCATCACTTGTTCGTGCAAGTTAAGTATTAAGTATTGAATGAGTCACTTTAGTAATGCAAACGATCCAAAAAACTTTGTCTCGCATTGATTATTTTAAAAAATATATCACATTGCCTATTTATTTCACTTAATCTAATCGCGTGCTCAAAATGACATTTTTCAAAGTTTCAATTGCTGTAGTCATTAACTTATTTTTTTAAAACAGAACTTTTGTAAATGTCATGGCATCACGTTATTAAAAGCTGATTTTTTTTGAGCTGCTTGCGCAGATAATAAAATTTCAATTTTTTGCCTACAGGTTTTTGTTGACGCCACTAACATAATTCCTAAAACAAAATCATGTTCTGACATGATAGTAAGAATTTATAATACAGATGTGTGATCTTATACACTAAATTCAAGTGATTATATTCTATTTATAACGATAATTTGTTAATATTCTGTAATATGAGTCATTTACTTAAACAAATACCAGTAAAAAAATGTAGTGGAGGATGTAGAAAAACTAATGCAAAATCGATACTAATTCTGATCATTTTCGTATTCCAGAATTAAGAATCAAACTCCAGGGCTTTCTCGATTCATAATCTAAGACTTCTGGTCACTTTATAAAATCCTGCGTTTTATAACAACCACCTAATTAGCAAACTTTAGATACAATGTTTATGCTATAAAAAAAGAATTCTAAGCCTTTTATCTTTTACTTCTTCCAAGAGGAGTTATTTGTTTAAATTACAGTGAAGTAAACTTGGGATGTCGGAGCAATTTCACGTTGCCCGAGTAAAATTCTTATCTTTTCATGTTGTCGTAAAAAAATTAATCAACTCTGGTAAATACCTCAGCGCATGTCAAGGACCGACAAGGTTAAAGTGCGGGTCATGCAGCATATAAGCATTCCCATAACCTCCCATAAGTCATTTAGTAGCCTAAAAACTTTTATCAGGAGTCAGCTAGTTTACAGAAGGCTGTTCTGTATCAGGGAGGAAGACCTCAAAATTGACCCTTAAGAAACCTCCGCTGTTGATAAGGAGACGCATGTTTATTTGATAAGGGAGTGTAATCTCTAAAAATATAATGATAATGAGGGGAAAAAATTCGGTTAGATTTCATGCGGTTGCTTCTTGGACATTATTAAGAGCTATTGCCTATTATATAACGTTTTGATTTATAGGTTTATTTAGTAAATTTTGCTGCAAAATTTCAAAAGCCAGGCACATGCTTAGTCCATATATAAACAAATGAAATTTATGTTTCTGAAAAGAGAATCGTATAATTTCTCCTATGCTGAACTACTTATAGGGCTTAATTTAATTATCTGGCGAATAAAAAATCTGCAAGACAATATTTATCTTTGTTAGAGTGTGGATTTTAGTATGTTATCTTTAAGGTGACCAGGGACTTTTAAAATGACTTTTTGTAATTTTCACCTTAGCAATTTGAAATTTTACAAGCATTTAAGAGTAATACTATAGGATATGACTCGCAAAATTTTAAAGCAATATATTAATTTATTTATGAGTTAGGGGGGTATTATAATATATTATTAGTGATAAGTAATGTTAATGAAAAAGGCTCCAGTTGCTCCAATTTTGTTCGAAAGCTCTCCAATTTTTATTATTACTTACTCAAAATCTTTTGAAACAAAAGTTGGGATTAAACTTGAAGTTTGAGTACGAAATATAAAAAATAACCAATCTAATAACTCAAAACAACTTAAACTTTAAAAAAAATCAGTATTTTAAGCTATTACATTGGTTAATTTTTATATTATATTCGCCATTTAACATTAAGATTTTGAAATCTTTATGTTCATTCGAAATGCACTTTAAATCAAACTAAGTAATAAATATTCATGTAATAAATACAGGATAATTATTTTGTTGTGTGATAAATATGAATTTAAAAATTTTAATTCATATATTAACTCAAGTGGAAAATAAAGTACGCTAGGTCATAGCGCATTTGTAATCAAATTGTTAATTCAAAAAGGTTTTTTACTTTCATTAGACTTAATTTGGATCGATACTGTGAAATGAAAATAAATCGAATTATAAAAATTCTTGCAAATAGAAATCTCATTTGAAACATATACACTAGAGGCATGCATATATTTTAACGCATATCATGTTTCTATTGTATTTGCTTTAATTTGATTCAATTTCAAAACTTGTGCTTTTCTTTTGCTATTGCTTTAAAAAAATATTTCACAATTTTAAAGCTATGATTGATTTACGTAATTTAACAGATATTTGGTGCTTATGTACTAGACCGTCGACGCCAACGGTTTAGTAAATCACTGGCGACGGATTCAAATTTGGCGATATAACTTCAATGCCAACGAAACCAACAAAATGGCTGACGACAGTTACGGTTTGAACAATAATTAAAATAATTTCGGTTTAGCAACTCATTGGCGACGCCTTCAAATTTGGAGATAAAGATAGACGGTCTAATGCGTAATTATCTATACGTAAGTTTCTAAACTGCAACTATATTATTTCCTTTCCAACTTTCCAGGCGAATGTTTCCTACATTTCAAGTCAAAATCTACGGTATGGATCCTATGACCGATTACATAGTCATGATGGATTTTGTACCAGTAGACGACAAACGATACCGATATGCATTTCATAGGTGAGTAAACATGTATTTAAATTTTTCAAACAATTAATACAAAATTTTATAACTAGAACAAATTCGATACAAAAACAACGACCAATTATAACGACTGATACAAATTCGATCACCTTATTTGTCATATGAGTATTCAGAATAAATTGTTTATTTTTAAATATCGAAATTAGAAGTTAAAATGAATACATTTAACTTAAAGTAATTCTAATGGCTACGCTTTTTGAAACTATCTGAAATGACTTATCATTTTCTAAAACCAGTTAGAAAGTTTTCTTTATTAATGATTCCTAAAATTTTATTATCATGTCAGAACATAATGTTGTTTTTGGGATGAGGTTTTTGGCATCAACAAAAATCCGTAGGCGAAAAATAAAAATTTTGCTCTCTGCACAAGCATCTCAACAATCAGCTTTTAATAACGTGTTGCCATTGCATTTATAATAGTTCTGATTTTTTTTTAAAAATAATTTAATGACTACAGCAAATAAAACCAAGAAGAATGTCATTTTGAGTGTGATTATATGAAATGAAATAAATGGGAAATTGGATATTTTTTTTAACAATCAATGCTAGACAAAGTTTTTTTAGACCATTTGCAATGCTAAAGTGACTCATTCAAATGAAGCAATTAAAATGAATAAAAATATAATTTAACTTGCAAGAGCACGTGGTGCTTTTGGTCATTCAAGAAATGATGTTCTGACATGATACATTGAAAGATTTCATTTTAATATTTATTTTTAATCTACCTACTAGTTGTATAGGAACATCTAATTAACTCATTTAGGATGAAAAATGGTTTAAGAGCCGATCCTCAAGAGCAAATTTTTTTTTCTACGTTAAGGATATATTAGACTTCGAAATAAGAAGAAATGAACAGAAACATTACATTTCATTTTTATCTTTTCCTCTACAAAATTTTTTTTATTCAACTAAAATAGTATTATAGAATAAATTATTCAATAAAATGAATGTTTCAATGACTTAGAGAGAAAAAAAAGTACATTTTAATTACTTTTCTCAAAATGATAAAATTAGATTTAAGTATCTTTGAAATGCTCAAAGTGATTAATTTTTGAAGAAATTCAAAAGAATTGTTAAAAAGGATTTTAAATAAACATTGAAAGAAAATAGATATGCATTTTGTATTTTGAGTTTTCTTAGATAGTTAAAAGTCAATTTTAGCTTCAAAAAACATAAAATTCATTTGAAAATTCAGTAGTTATGCATAAAAATATGCTGAAAAAAAGTAGCAATAGATCAGAATCAAAAAATTTTACACAGTTTTATTCCAAATAAATTTATATTACGTAAAAAGGAAAAAAATTAATAATTGACACGCCTGGAATATTTTGTAATTAAAAAAATTATGCATCTTTTAATTTTAAAAAAATAATATTTTGTTTTAAAATTTCTTAAAAAGAAATTTAGCATATTTATATTTAATACATATCCACAAAAAAAGTTAAGAACTCTAAATATAGAATATTTTTAACATCTCTTAAACGTCTTCCAAATGCTATTCATTTTTTTGAAAGTTTTCTCCGATATCGAAAACTTTCCAGTCAAATATTTTGTATTCGTATCAAATAAATTTAAAAATAAGGATTAAAATGAAATCTGCTATGCATATTTCAATGTATCGTGTCAGAACATCATTTCTTGAACGGCCAAGCGCCACGTGCTCGTGCAAGTCAAATTATATTTTTAATCATTTTAATCGTTTCATCGAATGAGTCACTTTAGTATTGCAAACGATCCAAAAAAAACTTTGTTTCGCATTGATTGTTTAAAAAAGATATCCCATTTCCTATTTATTTCATTTCATATAATTTCGTGCTCAAAATGACATTTTTCTAGGTTTTATTTGATGTAGTCATCTTATTTTTTAAATCAGAACTTTTGTAAATGCAATGGAAACACGTTATTAAAAGCTGATTTTTTTGAGATGCTCGTACAGATAATAGTTTTATTTTCCCCCCACGGATTTTTGTTGACGCCAAAAACCTCATCTCAAAAAACAACATCATGTTCTGACATGATAATAAACTGAAAATAGAATTTTATGAAGAAATAATTGGATGGTGGTATCTTTCAGCTCGAGTTGGGTTGTAGCCGGGAAAGCAGATCCGAACATGCCTCCCCGAATGCACGTCCACCCCGATTCTCCCGCGAAAGGAGCCCAGTGGATGAAGCAGGTCATCTCATTCGACAAACTCAAGCTCACTAACAATCAAATGGATGATAACGGACACGTAAGATTTCATTTCATATATTATCTTAATGATACGTATGTTTACTTATTATTTTTAAAATTATTTGGGTTATCCAATTATTGGCGTGTTTCATTTTTCTTCTGATTAATAAGTAGGAGAAGAGTATATTGAAATTAGATGGATGAATAGAAGTAGGGTTTACTAGTGCAAAAGTCAAATTTGGCTATGTTGCGCCAAACGTATGATGTGTGTATGTTAAAGTGAGGATACAAAATTATTTAAAATTCACAATGTAGCAATGAAAACTCACACAAGTATGAAAAAAAAACCATGAATAGTAAAAGTTATAATATCCAGGTAAAAACTAAAGTATAATGATTTAGTAAAAAACAAAAGCAAAGCAAAATAAAGAGAGAACAAAACCAATTCCAGAGCAAAATAAAGAAATAAAACAAGTTAGGAACAAAACAAAGAAACAATTACAATGTTCTTTTGTTCTGTTGTGTAGTGTGCGTTTAAATTTCAGTTTCATCTGTTTCTTCACTGTTAAGCAAATTGTTAATTTTTTTAGAAAATTCCCAAATTCTTTGTTTAACCTCTAGCTTACGGGCGGTACAACTGCTGTACCAAGATTTTTTTTACCTTTCCTTACGGGTCTGTTGTACCAGTAACTGTTGTACCAGTAACAACCTTGGATTTCGTCCCCCCACTTGAACTTCCCGGCGAACCATAATTGCCTCATAAAAATCCCTGCCCTTTTGTGCTATACCCTTCAGGGTCAGGAGATTTCGTCCTGCTGTAGTTATAATCACTGTTGGCGCTAGTCAGTTTTGTGAACCTTGCTTTGGCGACATTTTTTTAAGTAACATTTCTGAGAGGTATGGAACGAGTTTGTAATACTCGATTGAAAACATTATTCTTTTCCACCGTCCCTTAATTTCTAACCATTGTAAATTGTTAATTTTTTAACAATAAAATTTTGTAAATTTATAATAATGTCCGTTTATAATTTTATTTTAATCAAGAATTACTTGAAATTTCATTTCTGATGGAATGGTGTAGTGTAGGTAATCGGTGACCTAGATAAATTGCTACATTTTTCGTCATTCGTCATAGTCCAAAAAAACTAAATTGAACCTACGATTGGGTTTTTTTCTTTCACCCTATCATTATTCTGTTTTACATTGAAAAGTGACACAACACTGTTTTGTCTTCATGCCTGCCTCCCCTTCTATGACTGGAATCTCGGGCATATATACTTCGCAGTTATCAATGTGCTATTCTAACACAACATTAAAGAATTGACTACTTAAGATTTTTTAACTTTTAAAGTTTAATACTTGAACAAAACCTTCAGGCTAAAAATACACTTGGGTTGTGATTTTTAAGCCAGCTGTAAGTTTCATCATTATTTTTTATGATTAATGAAAACGGTTGCTTTAATTATTTATAGATAATCATTCATTAAAAGTTATGATTCTATTTTTAAAATATTGAAAGAGGTTCTTTAAATCTATGATAAATAATAATTGGTAGCTTTTTATGCATTCAAACATCAGAAGAGAAATATTAAAATCTTTATGCCTTCATTTCAATTCACTGAAAAGTTACTAGACCTTTGAATTTTTCCAGAAATATTTTTACTCAAATAAAATAGTAGGAATTCTAGATTTAATTTTAAGCATTTCTGAAATATAATCTAAATACTCTGCTTGTACAAATGTTGTAGCTAATTACGAAAGCTGATCATTTAGAATGCTAGCTTTATTCATTAAAGATTTTTTTAAAGTTTTCTTTTTTGATAACTACTTTTCAACATAATATTATATCAATGAAATCTTATGTATCAAATTCTAAACATACCATATCTAATCTTAGTTTGGTTAAATTAACCGTCTTAAATCTGGTGATTAGTTACGTATTAGTAAAATTTTAAGCAGAAAAAAAAATCATAAATCAATTATTTATTGCCTACAAAACTCAGCGTACTTTTCAAAAATACTATACTGCTATGAGTTATTGAAATTTTCGGGAAAATATCACTATAAATTATAAGAATCGACAATAAAATAGGGAAACGTCACTAGTGATTTATTTTGAAAACCGTCCGAAATAAGTTAGGAATAAAAATTGTATTGGTTTTTTATGAGCTCAATATATTAATATTAAAAATTTGAATTTAACAAAATAGCAGACAATCATATATTCTATTTTGTAGATACATTTAACTTACAAAATAGCTAAGAATTGTTTTCTCTATTTTGTGCAAAGAAATAAAAATATTTTCAAAAAAAAAATTAGTTATGAATTTTATACATTATTTATAAATGTTTACATTTAATAAAGATAAATGAGTTAGAAGAAAAACAAAATGAAATTCATGGTGATGTGTTCATGTTTTATAAGAATTCAATTTACACCTTCAGTACGGCTTGAGAAATTTATTTAATCACAAATATGATTGAAAAATTGACAACGATAAATAATTATACCGCAGTTATTCTATTTAAAATTTATTTAATATCATAAAATTTAAGTCATTACTTGTATATATATAATTAGAAAACTAATGTTTCAGAAAAAAAAACGGCGATAAAAAGCTATTTCTAGGGGACCAGACAAAGTAAAACCTCAAAAAAGCAACCCGGTTAAGACGGAGAGGACAGATGACCAATTAACACTACGGGTGGCCGAAATCGGACAACAATCGCTTTTAAAAACGGGGGAAAGCATTTGTTATCTTCTTCACAGAATCCCCGTATTCAAAGGAACTTTTTCGAGTTTGGGTTCCCGCAACGTAAAGGTTAAGCCATGACAAAAGAACTACCATAGGCCTTCTCAGCACAATATTCATTATAGAAAAGAAGTCATGAGAAAGTACTTAAAACTTACATAGTTCCCAGAATGGATTTTGCCGAAACATAACCAATAAAGCCTTCATTAAACTGCATGATTGGATGCGACGGGAGAGAGCATCCCCCCCTTTTCGCCAAGGAAATTTAGCGCCAAATATGGCAATCCGATGTCGTCGTTGGAAGATAAGAAGCAAGAGCGCGGGGAGTTGGCGGTTTTGAAAAGTGCGCCAAGGGTGCGATATTCTCTACGGATCAACCATGATTTTCAGGAGATATTGCAACATAACGAGAGGAAATTAAAGTTAAGGTGGGTTTACATTCGGGCAGTTATAAGACGGACAATGAGATAAAGCATGCTCAGAAAGGCTCTGATTTGTGTTTATCAAAATTGCATAAGATAGATTCAGGAAATCCATGCTAGGCTAGAAATTGCCGTTTTGGAGTCCTTGATGTTTTTCTTTTTTACTGCGTATCGCATTAAAATGATGGATATTTATACATAAAAATATGGTAAAATAAAATTAAAAAAAGGGTCAAAATACCTAAATTCATAAACCTATAGAAAAAAATGGCAAATAAAATGTAACACACATACACAGGCACACAACCTAGCATCACAAAGAATTAATAGCAAAAAATGTCGGAATTGATCTATGATAAATAATTAATTTTTTTCACCAAAAAAGTGCCAAATTCTACAAATGCTTGATAAGTAAAGAAGGGAAAAAATACATCGGCATGTTACTGTCTGCAGTGATAAGCACTTTCCACAGACAGAGCAGCATTTTTCAGCCTTTCAACGTATATCTTGCCTATTGGCCATTATAACTGCCGAATACAGACATATCTTTGCAGAAAATTTAACTGAAAAATGTGGGAAAGCCAAATACATCGAGTAATTCAGAAGTTCTCTTTTTAATTTTGAATTTAAGTAAAGAGAAACGATAATACAATAAGGTAAATGTTCAATATACGCAAGAGAAAGTACAATTTTGATCCCTTGTGGTTATTGTTGGACGAAAGTCAGACCCCTTGCAGAAAAAAAATCCCTTGTTTGAATTCCTGTCTGAGCGTGACGTTTGAGAAAATCTTCAAGTCGGATTCATATATATATTTCTTCTTTTTTGCTTACATTGGCATAATGTGTTTATTTATTTGGTTAAGTTCATCTGTGTTTTAGTAGTAGCAGCAATAGATCTCTCTAAATGAAATGTTTATCTTTTTTAGTTTGATTCAGAAATATTTTTAGCATTTTTTTATTTAGATTCAGAAATAATTTTTAATTTGAAATTTCATAATGTTTATACTTTTAATTTTTTTTTAAATATTTAGAGAGAATGCATTTAACTATTCACTTGAGCACAATTCAATTACTACAAAATTGTAGATTACAATGGATGGAATATATTTCATAACGCTTCTAATATTTCTACAATGACTCAGCAGACAGCTGAAAGATCATATTTTAGGGGAAAAAACAGTTGCTGGTGGAAAAAAAATTCAACTAGAACGTGTAGAGTATGCTTGGGAAAAAGAAAACGCGGCGAACAAGATATATAGCAAGCAATTCCTTATTTATACGTTTATTATATCAAAAAGAAATATTAGAAACTAAATATTAAATAAGATTTATTTATATTAAATCATTGTAGAAAGTTTATTTATATTGTTCCACGTCCAATGACAAAATAATACCAGTGATGTTAAATAAATCCCGAGAAAAAGTGCCAATCAATAACGTCTTGTAATAATTGTCTCTTCCTAAAGATAAATTGTAACAAAAAATTACAGAGAGGCATTGTTAATAGCCAAAGCTAGCCACGTCATCTTCTTGGGCGGAGCCAGCTGCCAATCATGTAAACACACGTACCTTTTATTATTATTTCTACTTAAACATCAATTTAACTGTGACTGTAATACCGAATGTTTTTTTTTTCCTTCAGCAACTCTAAAATCGCTGAGTCTCTCGCAATCATATGCTGTAACGTACTTTACCAATAAACCTAATAAAAGACAACCCGTGTCTTCAAGTTATTTCAAAGAGGCTACAATCTTCACCTAGTTCACCTATTAGATAAGTTATTGTTCGATCAAGAAAAACAGCAATAATTTAATTTTGATTTTTCACAGGCTTAATTCCCTGTTAAAAGACCTTAAGCCAAATTTTATACATCTATCTGGTAGTGATCTGGCACATTTTAGTCCGGTATTAGGAATGTTTCAATATTGGCATTCATCCAAAAATCTCCGCGATAATTTTTTAAAAACGTTTAGAACCGAAACATATTTTTAATTATGCGATGTATTTAAGGAAATGAGAATATAAATAAAAACAATTCTTACATTTTTATTTCTTTTACAGAGCTATAAATATTTCTGACTTTTGAGTGGATCTCTTTTGTTCCAAAATTAGTAAACTTTTCAATGAAATTTCATCTACTCAAATTGAGATTATCTCAGTGAATGAGTTTGTGTTAAGTAACCGACTCCTCGCCAAATCTTTCATCACTTTTCACAAGTCTTGAGCTCAAGGCGTGAAGTAAAAAACATCGGCAGAAAAAATATGCGTTTCATCGCTGTCGTTAAACTGGGGCACCCATTCAACATACCTCAAATCTTCTGGCAGATCCAGCTCTTATGCCGTAAACTTATAAAGGTTAAAAGGCTGTATTGGTCCCCGTAGGATTTGAAGACTCCGTCAAGTGTTGAAATACTTAACATTGTGTGGAAGTCGAAAAGTTTATCACTGAGCAATTTATCAGGGTGGTGTTTTTCTTATAATCCGTTTGTTGAGGTGGGAAGGAAAATAATGTTCCTCGTCTTTTTTATCTTTGTTTATTTATCCCATTTTATAACTTGAATTTCTTATATAAGCCGCCGCACCCTCCCTACCCTGTTCTTTCTCTCTCACTCTTTATCCCCCCCCTTTTAGGTAGACTTCTACAGGCAGATTACCTATTGCAATAGTTCTTATGACAAGAGTTTGGGGAAATGTCTGTTTCACGTATTACGGTCTCTAATCTAAATTAAATTCTAATTAATTTCCTAATTTTTATCTTCATTTAGTGCATATAATTCTAAAATGTTCTCTTTTCACCTGCTCTAATTTCATCTTTCTTTTTTTCTTTTGGCTAATTAATGACACAAGAGCTCTATGAAACTGCTTTAGTCCACTTTCACACGCTACGAGTGAAGGAATAAAAATTTGTCAAGCTAAGTGAATTCTTTTAAAAGATACCTACATTCCCCTTACCTAAATCGACACATGTAAAGAAATTCCTATCAGAATCTCATAGTATATAATCACTGGGACAAATTTTTTCATTCTCTTTTCGCTCTTCTGCTCTTGTATCGCTTTTGAACGGACTACACTTTTGTCCTTATTCCTTGTACATAAATTATGCTGCGAGGAATGGAATAAAGTCATACAAAAGTCGTATATGGCCCGTCAAAGCTCAAAAGGTGTGAAAATGGTGGGAAGTTGAAGTTTTCATTTCGCAATAAATAATTCCCCCTGGAGGTACTTTGAAATGAGTATAAGATGCTTCTAGCTTGGTGGTTGGATCTCGCCACCCTGGAGAGAACACGAAAAGTTGGGTGTGTGGCTCCTTATATCGACGACGGGACGTACTTCTTCAAGGAAGGGTTGTGTCGTCGCCATTGATGGCCTTTAGGACTCCAACAGTTCCCGTCAATGTTACTGTGGCAGCAATTCGGTCATTCAGTATCATTTATCCTTCTGCCTTCGGGTCAATGATGATTTTTGCTATAGTTTTCTTACTATTGAAGATAAAAATATAAATCCAACTCGAAATTAGCACCTCATTAAGACTAACAACTTTTGGGTTCCAAGGTTTTCAATAACTGCAATGTCTTTGAAGTTAGGGGCTGGAAAGGGATTTTCAAGTCCTAATTTTGACTGTTTCTAACGCCAACGATTTATGTTACCAGATAGTAACTCATATGTAAAAAAATCTACCTTTGCCCTCCAGCAAGACGAGAGGAATTTTTTAAAGTTAAAGATATTCTGCTTATTAGAATCCGGAAGGAAATTCAGAAAATCCGGACTCTCTTAAGTTTCCCATTTGTTTCAGAGATTTTAATTAATTTTTGATCTCATTCTCTCCCCCCCCCCCTCCTTGTTTACATTCTTGTAAACAAAATATATTGCAATCAACAAAAAATATCGATATTTTGAGGAATCTACGTTTCAGATCGCTTCAAATTTGGGGAAAAAATCTATTTTTTTAGGGGGGTATTATGTTTAAGAACTCATTGGTTCAAAGACACATTCAGGTAGAGAGATGAAATTTAGCGTGTAGTTTTAACATCAGAATTTGCAGATTTTAATCAAAATTTTAATGAAATCTTTCGGGTAGAAGTTTGCTTGGGAATAAGAAATTTCAAAATCGCAAAGATCTATATTAATGTAATTTGGGGTATTGGTTGCTCTGTATTTTTGTTTGTATGTGAATGTGATAACTAAAAAATGGATTTATAATGTATTGTATGTGATGTTGTAAACAAATACGATCAGTGTCAATTGTTGGATTCAATCAGGGGAAGAAAAGTGTCCAAATTGAGAGGGAGGCACTTACGCTTAAGAATTGTCGTGATTTTTGAAAGTTTACCGATTTTCTACAATATTCACCAGTGACCAGTTATCAGTGGCATTACATCGATCCATTAATAACAGCGAATATTTTAGAATCGATATTTAATCATATGTACTTTTAAGTGATTATTTACTGAAATTGGCATGTTTAAATTTTATAAATATTTGTTAGTAAGGTTTGAAAAATTCTAAAATATGAATTTGGTCCAATGGTTTGAAATTCCTGTCGAATTCTAAATGTATCTAATTATGGACGGTGTTGTTCGTGGCATAGTATCCAAGAAGAAAAATTATCTTTAACCTGAAGTCTAGTCTCCACCCGATATGACATGAGTAGGTTTCGCAACATCAAACAAGTATAAAAATTTGTTTAGAAATTATCAAAAATAGCTACAAAACAATATTTACAGCACACATTCAGAAATATTTCGACTGTTACAAAGGTGAAAATGTAATATGTCCGTAGACAAACACATGCGATCATTTCGCTCCTCTGGAGATTCATTCCATCTCGGCAATTCAGTTGCAGTGTGATTTAAAGAAAGACGATTATTTCGTTCATCAAAAGACTCTCCTTCCCTAAGTGTGGATGTTATTTCTCCAATATTCGCTTACCGAATGTTTCTTTCCTCTTCCGCCCAAGATTGAATTTCCTTTTGGGGGAAGGGGGGCATAATAAGTTTTGAATTGCAGTTTAAAATCAGACGTAAACAAAGAAATATATCGCATATGCACCACAACTCTTGTTATTTGCAAATGCGCCGTTTGCGGCTTTCGCGTAAGCGCGGACAAATGCAAAGTTAAAATTGAAATGATAAAATTCTTTTTATTTTATTTTGATATGACTTTAGTTACTAAAAACTTCCCCAATAAATGCTCTACAAACTGGTGTGAATATCTCCAATATCCGTTAACTATTTCTCGAGTTTTTGAGGTGCAAACATACAAATGCTTTCAGGAAATTTTATACAATTTATAGATGTCTTTTGTGAAACTAACGATTTCTGATTTTCAATTCGAATCCTTTGAAAGTAATTACTGTAAATAAAATATTTTTGTAGTAGAAAAGATGCTAGCAAAGAAGTGACACCTTGTAATAGATAGAAAAACACAAACTTTGTAACTTTTTCCATGTTTTCTTTTATCCAATATATTAGAAATAACTCTATATTTTTTAATATAAAAATTCATTATTTTTTCTGACCACAAAAACTTGATTTTGCTTATTTGCCCTTACTAGCATCTGACTTTGATGTCTTAGATAAATAGTCATACGTTGGCAGGCTTAATTACATTATCCCATAATTCTGAGATCATGTACAGTGATGCCATTTTGCTCCATCAATTAATATTAATCCTTTTAATTCAATCGTTATTATATGTACCATTTTTTAAAAATGCTTAGCCTTCTGAAACCTTTCTGTCTTTTAGTATCAAATCTATAAGATTAAAAAACAACAACCTAAAAACCATTTTCACTTTAAAAGTCTCAAAACACGCCGACTTTCAGCGTCAGTCTTTTCAGAAGATTTATTAGATACATACAAGCTCACACTCGTGAAATGTTTACTTGAAAAATGTTAAAGCCCAGAAATCGGTAAAGAGCACAGATGTGGAGAGGCGGTGATTCCGACAATAAATAAGAGACCTTTGTTTTTCTTAGGTGATGGAAATGGTCATTCCGCTTTGATCCTCCAAGGTTCTGTTCCAAGAAAGCATATATTCGATTTTTAACACGTGTCTGGTTTTCTGGTTCAATATGCTCTTATACATCAAGTGATCAAAGTTAGATAAACAGATTTTAGTTTTTTGCATTCGAAATATAGAAAGAAAGAGTTTTGTTATTCATCAAAATGCTTGACCTTGAGATTTTATAGAATCTCCGCGTGGAATCGGAGGGATGGGGAGAAAAGGGGGAAAAAAAGAAGAAAAAAAAAATCTTTAAATTATGCTTTTTCTGTCTCCAGTGAACAAAATTTTTCAAAAACCCGATAATCATCTATAAAGATGAAGTTTATTATGTGGTTTATTTATACCAAAATTGTAGATTTTGATCAAATTTTGGACGAAACTCCATACAAAAAGAGTCTACCTACCTCTCTGACCAATTGCCTGCATACGAACACACATATATGCTTTCTATTCATCCATTCAAGTTCAAGTAAATTTTTTAAAACTTATAGTGGATGACATTTGATGTCAATACAGTTTTTTTAAAATATTAATTCATTATTTTTAATTAATTAATTAAAAACTAACTTTCTCGTCAAAAATCTTCATTTCACTTTGTTGAGCAACGAATTCACTGAGCCAAATGAGCAACGAATTCACTTTGTTTTTTCCCAACACAAATGAGGTTAGGCTTAACATGTTTTCGGTCGATTATTGTAAACCATTCTGTTTATTTTCATAATGTTTGATGTATTTAAAACTAAGTATTGTAGATTAGTCGATTTTTCGCATTCATTTTGAAGTACTTTCAAATTAAAATAATACAGAATAAAGAAAATCAGGAATTTCTAATCTGTATTGATATCCTCTACTGATGTAGAAAATTATTGCATTTTGCTTTACCACAGTTGGCTTTGAATTGTCAATTAGCGTTGAAAATTCAATGCTAATGTAAATTTTTGATCAATTATTTATCGTAATTCTAAATGTCGTGTCGGGATAGCCTGATTGGTATGGCGTTGGGTTCGCATCTCTTGAGCTGCGAGTTCGAACACCAATTGCGAATTGTCTGGCAATTCGCTTTCTATTTTACCGCTTAACATTGTGGTTCTATCATATTTATATTAATTGTAATTATTTAATAAAAAGTAATTACATTTTTCTTTCTTTCTTAACCTAATAAATTGATTTGAAAAAAATTGTTTTTTATATTACTTGTTTATAGTAATAGATGTATTTGAAATTTAGAATCAAATTCGTCCATGATTTGGTTATTTGACAATATGTCTACCCTTGCACGTTTAAACATTGTAACTCAAAATAGATAAACTAAATGAACGTTTATATAGGGTTGTTTCATAAAAATTGTAAGATTATTTCAAATTTTGGAACAAACTGGGCAAACAGATGTCCAAAATGCGTATTAGCCTTTCTGCATGATGAACACTATAGACAATTTTAAAAATCAGCACTCTATCTAATTAAAACTGCAGATGCATGTATCACAAAATCTAGACGTTGTTATCAAGCATTTTTAATACATGAATATAAATTTATTTTTATATTTTGGTCGATAACGATATATTTTCTGAATAAATAGTATGTCCATTTCTGTTTTAAATTTTCTAGTGGTCAGTTTTCTTCATAAATTACGATGGGGAACAAAAGCATCAACAAACCACGAATGGTTATACTATATTTGATATTCCCTTTAAAATGATTAGTGTAAGCATCTTATACAAGTTTAAAGTTTTGGATTAAAATTATCCCTCGATTTTATTTATTCTACTAATTGTTTTGTCATCAAGTTATTGCATGCACACATACAATAAGACAGTCCTACAGACAATCGACCATTTGTTGGAGATGAATCGAAACTGAATAGAAATCAAGAATGTATACATAAGCACGTGGGATGTGTGTGATAGATTGACTTATCTTTGATGAATTTTGACCACAATTTTTTGAAAGTACAGTTGTAAAATCGACAAAATTAACCATTAAAATATATTTCTACTTATTACTGATTTTTATATTAGCTTATAACTAACTGTTTAACGCTTCGCACTCCGATGGTGTCTCTGAGGCACCATTCAAGATTGTGCATCATTTTGACGTTGTATTTATTTATTTTTCAAATTTAATTGTTAAAAACGCCTACATAACGATTAATAGATTAGATTAATTTTTCAAATAAATTCGACTTAAAAGAACTATATATATTTATTTTTCATAGCAATAAACAAATCTTTGTATTAGGTGAATAATTTTGCATATAATTATTTTTCGAAGTGCGAAGGGTTAAATATTAATGTCTATAATTTTGGTGCAAATACTACACCCAAAAGTTAACACTACTAACTTCTATGTCATTTTTGAGTCATATTGTTTATAGACAATTTCTAAATAAATGTTGCTAGCTCATTAAAAGACTTTTTTTTTGGCCACAATTCTCTCTTTCTCTCTCTCTCTCTCTCTGTAATTTAGAAAATAAAAATATCATAGTGCTTTTGTTAAATATTGCATGTTGTTTTCTCCAAATAATACCAGGGTATTCTTCCTCCATTAGATCATTCTGAATTCCATGCATCGGTACCAGCCGAGGTTTCATGTAGTCTATGTCAATCCCAAAGGAGAAGACGCCAGCCAGACACAAAATTTCAAAACTTTCATCTTCCCAGAAACGAAATTCACAGCTGTCACGGCTTATCAGAATCACAGAGTAAGTATGAAATCATGTCTAAGAAATGATACTCAAAAAATTGACTTGATTGTAGTCCAAATGATAAATATAATAAAAATCGTTACAAATTACATTAATTTAAAAAATAAATATACAGTACAAAATTTTACAAAAATAAATATACAGTAAAGATTAAAAGGAAATCTGCAATGCATATTTCAATGCATCATATCAGAACATCATTTCTTGAACGGCCAAGCACCACGTTCTCGTGCGAGTTAGATTACATTTTTATTCCTTTTAATTGTTTCATTGAGTGAGTCACTTTAGCATTGCAAACGATCCAAAAAACACTTTGTCTCGCATTTATTGTTTAAAAAAATATCACATTTCCTATTTATTTCATTTCATATACTCACGCGCTCAAAATGACATTTTTCTAGGTTTTATTTGCTGTAGTCATTAAATTATTTTCTTTGATCAGAGCTTTTGTAAATGCAATGGCAACGCGTTATTAAAAGCTGATTTTTTGAAATGTTCGTGCAGATAATAAAATTTCCATTTTTTTCTCCTACGGTTTTTCTTACTTTTTCGTCTAAGGATTTTTGTTGGCGCTCATTCCCAAAATAACATCATGATCTGACATGATAAAATAATATATATGGATTAAAATGATTAAATAAAAAAAGATTCTCAATTAGTGCGATGTTATTAACTATCAAATGATAAATAAAATAACCATCTTTACAATATTAGTTTATATTAGTTTATATTTCACATAAAATAAAGGTACAAAAAATATATTACGATTGATATGATTAGATAAACAAACAAGTAATAAAAAAAAGTCAATTCCTACTTAGGTCAACAAAGAAAAGAGTATTTTAGTTACTTCTTATTAAATAATTGAAATTAATGTAAATAATTTATCAAAAAGTTTTTGGTTTTCGCAAGAATTAAACTCGTATTTTTCACCTTCAAGTAAAAAATACTGAAATCCTTGCATTTTATCAATTGATTTAAAACTTCATTACAAACTGCTAAACTCTATTTAAAATATTAACAATTAATTAAATTTAATTAATAAATTAATATTTGAAA
>JAOUZG010053459.1:3139124-3154670 GCA_026289955.1 Argiope argentata | reverse complement strand
CACTATTCAACAAGCTTTTTGCTGAAAATATATGTTAACCTCATTCTACAAAGGACTTGTAAACAACACCCTTCTTTTTGGATAGAGATCCTTGCAACTTTTCAACTTCGGAACTGAGAATGTTCTTAAAAATGGTTGATTGGACATCGTTGTGCATTATGAATATAATCAAGAAATGTCGCGCAGCATTCTGTTCTTATACTATCTCTAAATATTCCCATTAATAACTGACTGTTGCGTTTAATACAGAAGTATCCCCTTGCTAAGTAAAAACTATTCAGCAAGCTTTTTGCTGAAAATATATGTTACCTCATTCTACAAAGGACTTGTAAACAACACCCTTCTTTTTGGATAGAGATCATTGCGACTTTTCAACTTCGGAACTGAGAATGTTTTTAAAAATGGTTGATTGGGCATCGTTGTGCATTATGAATCAAGGAATGTCGCGCAGCATTCTGTTCTTATACTATCTCTAAATATTCCCATTAATAACTGACTGTTGCGTTTAGTACAGAAGTATTCCCTTGCTAACTAAACACTATTCAGCAAGCTTTTTGCTGAAAATATATGTTAACCTCATTCTACAAAGGACTTGTAAACAACCCCCCCCCCCCGCGCGTCGGCGAGCTATTTAAAGTTTCGTCGGCAAAAATGTTCCGCATTTCAGGATGGTAGTAGAGAGCTGCGCATTATCGAATATGATTATTTAAAAACCTCCTTGAAATTAATATTTAGTAAACAATCGAAATATCCAAGTAATGGTTAAATTATTTAGACTATATTTGGCAAAATATTCGATAGGGTGGTAGACCAATAATATGACGTATTTTCATAAACAATTTTTGATAGACCTAAAAATTGAAAATAATGGATGCCGAAGACATATGTTAAGCAGATTTCCAGACATCTGATTCAAATATCGTTCATTAAGCTAATAATTTGTACTACTTTTGATAATATAACCGACAAAGGGATAAGCTAATTTATTGATAATTTTTGATCAATCGACTATGTACTCAATGCGACGAATGTCGAAGAAGTCTGCAGATTTCTAACATTCGATTAAATAGTCTTTCATTTAACTTACAATTTGCTCTTATTTTGGCAAAATATCCGACAAGTGAATGAGATATCGCATACCTTATGGTTTTTTTTACAAATGTACAATGAAAAAAAGGTCCAGTATCTGATTTTTTTTAAAAAAAAGAATCTAAATAATACTTGATTCTCTTTAACTAAATGTAAAATTAACTGTTTTGAGTTATTTTGAAGCAAAATGATATTGTTCTTGCCCCCCCCCCCCGTCGGCAAATTCTGGTCCTACTGATCATGCTAATTTCTGTTACCACGTGCCGTAGTTTAAGCACCATCTTAAGTTATTTTTTCGGAATTGTCCCTGACTGCTCTGATTACTTTTCTTAAGTAGTTGCTGTCCCTAACTAAAACCTAGAAATGAAAGAAAGTTACACGTTTTGTAATGGGTGTTAAGCGTGAAAAAAGGACTAAAAAAATTCCGAACGCAATCAGTTACGAGGACCATACGGCAGCCATATATCACGGAGACGTTAACGCACACGCAATAATGGATGTTCGCTAGGTGAGCCCCTATTAGCGACTGGGAAGATGTCACGAAGCATGTGCCACTTAATGAATAAGTTCCCGTCCTCTGATCTCGTGGCTCTTGGGTAATTCATATCCTGTCAAAAGTGAGCAGCCCCCATTATTCAAAAATCAAGCTGCAAATTCCTCCTACCTAACTAGCTACTTGCTTTTCCCCATAACTGCCTGCCGAGGGGAGGGTACGAAAAAGAAATATAAGAGCTAGAAAGTCGGGATTTTTTCGGCGAATAATAGTAGAAGAACAAAAAAAGTAATAAACTGATGTGCTTTTTGGTATCTATACACAACACCGCTTCATGCCCCTGCGACTATAACCACCTGGTTATTTAAACAGTGTAATGGGCATAAAGTGGAAGATATAATGAGACTGTTGTTAGACGTAACACAATTATCGGTTAGAATTTCATAATAATAGGGGATTTTAGTTTTGAATTAAAGAAAGTTGGAGGCAGTGAGCTGTTTGAAATTTAAATGGGAACTGGCTTTGTCTAATTAAGCTAGCTATTGGAGATAAACTAAAGACTTATGCTAATTCGCAAAAACAAACTTAGTTTTTTTGAGATTACAAATTTCTGAAAAATATAGTAAAAATACAAAAGAAAAATTTAGGGACGAGGACAGAAACAATAATAAAAAAGAAAAACACACACAAAAAAATGGCATGTACAAACACAAAAATAACAGAAAAAAGGTATGGATTTGTAGAGCTACTCTTATAGATAGTTAGTCGTATCTGAGCGTATACTACTGTAAATTAAGTCTTCTCGAACTTTGGACTTTATTGCTCTCAAAAAGAAAGTATTGCAGCCTACAAGACATTTCATTCGCTTTTTTGATGATTTTCCACTTTGCAATCGAAACATAGGAAGGGAAATATTTTTAGGATTATGTATATCCATAAGATAACCCGGAAATTGAATAATCGATGAAAATGAAATTTAATATGAGGTCTTTCGACAAAAATTGTACATTTTTAGAAATTTTTGGAGAAATTCAAATAGCACCTTCTGTTGAGTCCTTATTTTCGCCTTCCTCTAGCTTCATTCGTCAATAGTCTGTATTAAAGCAAAATAAAGATTAAAATGAAACCTGCCATGCATATTTCAATGTATCATGTCAGAACATCGTTTCTTGAACGACCAAGCACCACGTGCTCCTGCGAGTTGAATTACATTCTTATTCATTTTAATCGTTTCATCGAATGAGTCACTTTAAGTATTGCAAACGATCCAAAAAAATATTGTCTCGTAATTGTGGTTAAAAAAATATCACATTTCCTGTTTATTTCATTTCATATAATCGCGTGCTCAAAATGACATTTTTCTAGGTTTTATTGGCTGTAGTCATTCACTTTTTTTTTTTTTTGAATCAGAGCTTTTTGTAAATTCGATGGCAACGCATTATTAAAAGCTGATTTTCTGATATACTTTTGCAGATAATACATTTTTTATTTTTCGCCCACGGATTTTTGATGCGAAAAACCTTATCCCCCAAACCTCATGTTCTGACATGATAATAATCACAAAATATTGTTTTCATGACCCCCATTGATGTCAAAAATAGAGAACATAAAAGTTTTAACCTTCAACTAGTATGTTCTTTGTTTTATATTTTATTGATTTTTTTATATGGTTTAATGGTCCTTCTGTAGTTTAATTTGTTTCAATTTCGCTATAGTTTTGCTTAAATTTGAATTTTGAAATAATAATTTTGCTTACTATTATTGGGTCATTTTTGTATTTGATTTATTTGTTACTGATTCTTATCTTCAATACCTCAATTTCTTGGGATTTTCGGGTCACTAGGGGTCATCACTTGGACGAAAAACCCCCCTCTAGTAGAAAAAAAATTACCGATTAGAATACTTGTCTGAGAGTGAGCCTTGAAAAAGGTTTTAAGCTGAATTCATCATTTTTTTTATTTCACCTAATTTTTTATAGCTTTTAAAAATATTTATTCCTAATCGGATATTATATGTAGCAGCATTAGCGCGGTCTAAATACTATGTATCTTTTAATAGTTTTTAGTCAGGGGTTATTACTAGGTCAGAACATAAGATTGTTTTGGGAATGAGGTTTTCTGGCGTCAACAAAAATCCGTAGGCAAAAAATAAACATTTTAATCTGTAGGCGAAAAATAAAAATTTTATTATCTGCACGAGTATATCAAAAAATGAGCTTTTAATAACGCGTTGCCATCGTATTTACAAAAACTCTGATTTAAAAAAAATAAGTTAAGGACTACAGCAAATAAAACCTAGAAAAATGTCATTTTGAGCACGTGTTGATATAAAATGAAATAAATAGGAAATGCGATATTTATTTAAACAATCAATGCGAGACAAAGTATTTTTTGGATCGTTTGTCATACTAAAGTGACTCATTCAATGAAATTATTAAAATGAATAAAAAATATAATTTAACTCGCACGAGCACGTGGTGCTTGGTCGTTCAAGAAATTTTGTTCTGACATGATACATTGAAATTTGCATGGCAGATTTGATTTAAATTTTTTTTTGCTTTAAATTTATCCTTATGAAGAATGTTTCTTTTATTGATAGTTTCTCTTTTATAACTGTTATTCACCAATGACATAGGGTAAATAATAAACAAATACCTTTATTAGAAAGCATACGAGAAAATTTCTAGTGCATCACATGCTTGTTAAAAAATAAGTTCGATTTTAATATTTTTTTGATTAGTATTAATATTTTTTCTTAATTGTTAAGTAAATTATTCTTTGTTGAATTACCGCTTTATTATCCTCTTTAAACAGAGGAAGGGGAAAAAAGAGCATTCAGCATTCTGCCTTTGTTTGCCTCGGAGGTAGTGTATGCACTTAATGGATGATTTTAAAAATCGTTTTCTGAGAGAAAAAATCAGGAAAACCCAAACCATCTGTATCGTATTCTTTCCGGGAGGGAGAAAGAGACGGAACTGAAGACATATGTTGGCGTAGGACGGTGTCAGAGCATCAAGGAATACATCACTTTCTCGCGCAAGGAACTCGTTTCGGTTTTTCTACCTCCCCCTCCTCCTCAGTTCGTGAATAAGGAAAATTATTTCTTTATCTAAATTTAAGAAATCTTGCGAATTCATATAATAATAATAATAATAAATTAACCGGATATTCTGATATATTTACTCCGAAGTTAAAGTTCGTCTATTTTGGCTAGAATCTTGACAACTAACGTATAGTTTTTGTGTCTACGTAGAGAACGTAGAGAACATTTGCTGTCCAATTTAGAATGCTTTATCTGAAAGCGGAATAATTCTAAAACAAGTAACATAAAAAAAAAACATTAAGTCAATTCCTACTTAGGTAAACAAAGAAAATTTTTATTTTAGTTATTTTTTATTAAATAATTACAATTAATATAAATTATTGATCAAAAAATTATACCAGGCCAAAACAAAGTCAAGTTCGTATCCTTTGAAAATAAATCAGAAGAGACTGAGAATTTTCAACGCCAATTGTGGATTCAAAGCCAACTGAGGCAACGCAAATACGTGAATTTTCTACACCAGTTGGGGTAACGCAACGCAGATTAGTCATTTTTCATTTTCTTTATTCTGTTTTTTTAAATTCGAAAGTACTTCAAAATGAATCCGAAAAATCGATTAATTAACAAGGTTTAATTTTAAATGCATCAAAAATTAAGAAAATTAACAGAATCGTTTGATTGTTGTTGTGACTAATGGCACTTGCCGTGGACAAGCTCCGCTGATACATCAGCAGATTTTAAGACGGAGATATGCGTCTCTTGTTTTCACAAGTAGCACCATCTAGGGCCAAGAGTACGACTTACCTACACACACGTCACAACCCTTTTTAGGGGGCTGACTACATTCATGCAAATTCATTCATACATCTCAGATCGTAATTTAGATCTGGAACAGAGAACGATCCCCTCTGACCCAGTACCCCCAGTGATATTACTCTCGATATGAAGGACTTTGCAACCACGAACAGATTTAACGAGCGCCAATCGCCACACACTCGGGGAATGTTTTGGCCGGTGAACTTCGAACCCGTAACCTAAGAAGTACGAGGCCAACGCTCTACCAACCAGGCCATCCAAGCTCAATAATCGGTTGAAAACATGTTAAGCCTAATCTTATTAGAATGGGAAAAAACAAACAAACTGAATTTGTTACTTTATTTGACGGTGGGGAAATGAAAATTTTTGGCGAGTAAGTTAGTTTTTTATTAATTAATAAAAACTAATGAAAAAATGCTTAAAAAATGCATTAACATGAAATGTCATCCACTGCAAGTTTAAAAAAATTAACTTAAACTTGAGTGGATCAATATAAAGTATTTTATTAACGATTGAAAATTTAAACTATATATATACATAGAATAAAATGAAGTCTCCTGAAAGCTTCTTTATGTTGGAACTACAAAAACTCGATAAATAGTTAACGGATATTGGAGATATGTATATCATTTTGTAGAGAATTTATTGGAGAAGGTTTTAGTATGTTAAAATCGTATGAAAATAAAAAAGAGAGTTATAAAATAACGAGAGAGTGATTTTAATTCATCCGCGCATGCGCGAAAACCTCAACCTGCGTATGTACAAATAACAAGAGCTGTGCTATGCATAAGCGATCCATTTCGTTGTTTACATCTGATTTTAAACAGCGATTGCGTCGAAAATAAAGAAATCCAACCTCGAAATGATCCCTTGTGTTTTGTGTATGGATATATCATATTTTAACCTTTGTAACAGTGTAAATATTTCGGAATGTGCGCTATAAAAATTTTTTTATAATTATTTTTAATATTTTCTAAGTACATTTTTATGTTTGTTTGATGTTGCGTAACTTGCCAATGTCATATCGGGTGGAGGTTGGACTTAAATTTACAGCTAATTTTTCCCATTAATTTTTTCTTTCTTTTCTTTTCTTTTTTTTTGAATAAGAATTTCCACCCATCACTTAATAATATCTGGAAGACTTAAGTTTCAATCGGCAGGTTCGTTGTTTTGTTGTTGTAGTGAAATCGTGTTTTTTTTCCGGAGAAAATATTAAGATACGAATCACATATTGAGTACATATAGAATTTTTTCAATTTTACCAACATATGAATTGGTCATTTAAATTAAAAAAATTAAGTAATGATTGCACTTAGCTTAACATGTTATAAGAAACAATCTGTTATATAACAGTTTATCTATTGTTACTTAGATTTTTAAACTTACCCTCAATTCTGCCGTATTGAAATCACGTCCAAGATTGTATCATATGACTTAGTCATCAGGAGAGCATATAGAAAAAAGGCTCTAATAGTTATTTAATAAAATGTTTTTTTTTTAAATATATAAATCTTGCTTTATCAGGAAAGACATTTATGTTGATAAGCTTAAAAGGCAAAAAAATTAAATATAAATGGAAAAAAAAAAAAAAAGAGCAACTCGAACCAAAGGACCAGCATCACAGTCGCAATTCATATTGTTCTAATCCCTATACTGCACTGCTCACATTTCGAAGTGGAAGTTCAACATACTTATTGTAATAATTAGTTATAAAAAATAGTGTGTGTGTGTATGTGTATTCAAGAAAGACACCTATATGGATAAACTGAAAAAGTAAAACTTTATCTAAATATAAAATTTAATTCAAACCGTTAGAGCAATTTCCAGGATGCATGAAGTAAATATAAAAGAATTGCTCGTTTAAAGTTATAAAATATAAAATTTCATTAAAATAGTCCGTCGTTTAGTGATCTTTGATAAAGACAACTTGATAAAACATTTATTCAAACAAAGGTAATTAGAAATATACTAATATTGTTTAATTTTAATACCTCACACTGATTATGTTTTATTTATATATCGTGCACTATGTTTTTTATCATGTCAGAATATTATATTGTTTAGGGAATGAGGTTTTCTGGTGTCAACAAAAATCCGTAGGCGAAAAATAAAAGTTTTATTATCTGCACGAGTATCACAACAATAAGCTTTTAATAACGTGTTGTCATTGCATTAACAAAAGCTCTAATTTTTTAAAAAACGAATTCATTACTACCGCAAATAAAACCTAGAAAAATGTCATTTTGAGCACGCGATTATGTGAAATGAAATTAATAGGAAATGTGATCTTTTTTTAAAAACAATCAATGCGAGACAAAGTGTTTAGGATCGTTGGCAATACTAAAGTGACTCATTCGATGAAACAATGAAAATGAATAAAAATATAATTTAACCAGCACGAGCACGTGGTGCTTGGCTGTTCAAGAAATGATGTTCTGACATGATACAATGAAATTCAGTACCTGGATGCACAGGCAAAATTGGGGATACCACTTATTGTTATCCCTTAAATTCAGACAAGGGCAATTATCATACTTTGTGATTATAATTTGTTTTCAACCAAATATGGGTAGTGGCGTTTTTTCGAATAGACCGAGAAGGGGTCGCAAGCAGATCGATTTAAAAATTTTACTTCCCTAGTAACAAAATAGGATTATAAAAATAAATTCTATGAATGATAAAATATTAGAATGATATTAATATTTTATCATATGCAATTCGTCAAGTTCCTATATATTTCATTACATTCTTTTAGTTGTTAAAATATTTATAAAACCAAGCACCAGCTTCAATAAAATTACTCCGACAAGACAGGAGTCACAATAAAAAAAAATGCATTTTTACAAAGTTAATAAAATAAAAAACGTAGTACTTTTAAAACAGTTTATTAGATTGTTAAAAATATGCTGAAATGTAAAAAATATTATTTCAGAGGGGCTATGTCATTGCTTAGGCTGGCAAAATACCTAAATCAATTACAAAATGGGCATTCTTTTCTATCAAACATTTTACTGTCAATTTACAAAACAAATATATTCCTTTCTAAATTATTATTATTATTTTTGAAATAGAAGAAGAAACGGATACACTTTCTGGAACCCTCTTCAATCGTGCCATAAGTAACAGCATCCATGTTCCAAATCAACAGGCATGCACCATATCCCAGCCCTACCCCGGAGATGTCTGTACTTATGCTCCTACATATGACAATTATCTCTATCCAATGAAGTCTCGTCCTGCACCTTACTCTAGACCAGCTATCCCACCCTACACAGGCTATGGTGGCACCCAAGGTTACAGTTTGTACTCAAGTACTCGTCCAAAGCAAAATGTTCACGAATATTCTCCAAGGTGAAGATTTTATATTTCATATAGTTGTACTATATACATAATGCTCATGAACTACGGAGAAAAGTGAGAATTACGATACATCAAAGTGCAATACAAGTGCGAATGCAATGTAAGAGTTCTTGTTTATAAATGTAAAATATTGCTCATATCGAATTTTGTACAGTGTGTTCTCAATTTTATGTTATTTCAATAAAATTATACATAATTCAAAACGGTGTGGCCTTTACTAATCAAGATTCGTTGAAAATATATTCAATTTGTACTAGCCATATAGCATAGACAGATGGATATTTTGAGACACAAATATACATGCATGTGTACACATTTCAAAATAGGCTTCTATACACCTATGTGTATGTCTTCAATACACCTTTTATCACAATGTGCACAAGTAT
This sequence comes from Argiope argentata, assembly GCA_026289955.1. NCBI lineage: Eukaryota > Metazoa > Arthropoda > Arachnida > Araneae > Araneidae > Argiope > Argiope argentata. The sequence continues at coordinate 3,145,484 of JAOUZG010053459.1, read as the reverse complement.
AAAAACAATGATTTTATGTTGCACATACAACTTTGCAAGGCGAAATAAAGATGAAAATATTACCTTAGTAACTACTTGGCCAATAATGCTTCGGAAATTCACTAACCTTTCTTTACACATTACACCAGTGCAATAAATGAGTAAAGTCAAAAGATAATTTCAAGATAATTGTAAAAATCTTTCATTTATAACTCATCCTGTATAAACTATTCTGTACTAAATATAAAAAACATCAAAATGTAAATAATAAAATGAAATTTAAATATTATATATATACACTGAAGTGACAAAAGTCATGGGATGACTGTTAATATCGTGTCGGTCCTCCTTTTGCCCGGCGAAGTGCAACAACTCGACGTGTCATGGAGTCCACAAGTCGTTGGAAGTCCTCTGCAGGAATATTGAGCCATGCTGTCTGTATAGACGTCCATAATTGTGAAATTGTGGGTGGTGCAGGAGTTTGGGCACGAACGGACCTTTCGATGATGTCCCATAAATGCTCGATGGGATTCATATCGGGCGATCTAGGTGGCCAGATCATGCGCTGGAATTGTCCGGAATGTTCTTCAAACCAATCGCAAACAGTTCTGGCCCGGTGACATGGCGCATTGTCATCCATAAAAATCCCATCGTTGTGTGGGTACGTGAAGTCCATGAATGGTTGCAAGTGATCTACAAGCAGCTGAACATAACCATTTGCAGTCAATGATCGGTTCAGTTGCACCAGTGGACCGAGTCCATGCCATGTAAAAACAGCCCACACCATTATGCAGCCACCACCAGCTTGAACAGTGCCTTGCTGACAGTTTGGGTCCATGGCTTCGTAAGGTTTGCGCCACACTCGAACTCTACCATCAGCTCGTAACAACTAAAATCGTGACTCATCTGACCACGCCACGGTTTTCCACTAGTCTAGGGACCAGTCGATATGCTCACGAGCCCAGGAGAGTCACTGCAGGCGATGTCGTGCTGTCAGTAAAGGCACTCGAGTCGGTCTTCTGCTGTCATAGCCCAAGGAAGACAAATTTCGCCGCACAGTCCTATCGGACACGTCCCACGTTGATTCCTGCAGTTATTTGACGAAATGTTGCGTGTCTATTAACATTGAGCATTCTACACAGACGTCGGTGGTCTCGGTCGTTATGTGCAGGTGGTCGCCCACTGCGCTGTCCATGATGGGATGGGATGCCTGAAATTTCATACTCTCGGCACACTTATGATACTGTGGATCTCGGAATGTTGAATTCACTAACAATATCCGCAATGGAATGACCCATGCGTCTAGCTCCAACTAACATTCCACGTTTAAAGTCTGTAATTCTCGTCATGCCGCCATTAATCACGAAAAACCTGTTCACATGAATAACTTGAACACAAATGAAAACGAACTGCGCATTTATACTTTTTCGCTGCGATACTACTGCCATCTGTATATTTGCATATTGCTATCCCATGACTTTTGTCACTTCAGTGTATATATATATATATATTAGTGTCGATTAAATAATGCTTCATATAGGGAATATCGTGTATTGGAGCTAATTAAAATTTGGAATAAAACATACTATGTATATATTATCTATTCTAATTAGTGCTTAATATTAATTGACAGGAGATTCTATCGGCTAAAATAATTACTCTGAATTTTTATCGAGCCTCATTTAAAATTTCTTATTATGCAAAAAAGGAGATTATATGTATATTATAATACCAGACCACTCGAATTGATATCCACATGAAAATGAATTGCATATATTTCCAGCTGGAAAATTGCTTTAAATGCAACAAAAGCATTTTTTCGAGACAATAAATTCATTTTTAGAAAGATTATGATGTCTATATATAATCCATCATTCGACCCTATAAATCATACTTAAAAATACAGTGATTTAAAATTATGGTATATTTGTCCTAAAATATCTTCTGATCAAAGTATAAGATAGGTAAAGAGCAATTTCTTTTAAAAATTTTGTAGCTTAAATTATAACAATTTTAATTATATACAAAATATCTACTCTATTCATCAATAGCTAATAGCTAATTTCTACACCACTAAAAAGGATAAAACATAATACCATCCTTTGCCTAAAACATTAAGTTATCTAACCAGTTGGATAAGCACAAGATGGATGGGGGGAATGTTAAAAGAAAGAGACGACAAACCATCGACTGATCTCCAGAAAACGTCCCCTCTGTGTCAAAACCTACACATTGAAAAGTACATACACACACAAAACACCCCTCAAAATAGAAATTGTTTTATGTTGTTTGAATCAATGATTTTTTCAATAAAACAGGTTCTGTAAAAAAAAAATTACAAAGTTCGAAATATTAAGTGAAATATTTTCAACACACCAATATTTTAGAAAACAAAGCTTCATTCATTAATCAAAACAGCAGTTTCAGCAATCAATCCATTCAGGCTAATTAATGGCTGTCTCGAGACGGTATTAAGAAATTGATTTGCAGATCTTTTTTGGAATGACCAATATATATATATATATATATATATATATATATATATATATATATATATATATATATATATATATACATTCAAAGCTTTTAAGCGAAGAACATTTTTCAGAATTCTGATTAAGACAACATATGCCAGGGATATTTTACTAAATATGATTCATAGGATAAAAGGATTACATAAAATTTTAGCAGCATTACATTTTTTGGATTTAAATAATATAAAATAAAATTTAAGACATATAAAAAGCACATATATCAATCTTCTAATGGCATCAAGCTCTATTTACCAAGATAAGAGAAATCATTCATATTATCAAAAATGAAAAACAACATTTGCAATGAAAACAACATTACATCGATACTCCATTTTCTCCGGCAACAGAGACAAGGGTAGCACATTTTTAACATTTGGAACAATATTCTTTGTTTTCTATCATTTTCCTAATACATATGGAATTGTTACATAAGTGCATGCTAATGAAATTAAATAGAGATCTAATGTTCAAACTTAAGGGCAAAATGGGATGAACAGAGTTGTCTGAATCTAATACATGCTTGCCAACCTAATTTGAAGAATATTTGAAAATACAATTTTTTTCTGTATTTTGAAATAGTTATTTTGAATAGTTAATCCAGAATTATTGGCCATCAACTTGAATAAATTTTGAAATTTATCACTGGGGTTAGCATATCCCTCAAAGAAGAAAAGATGGAAACAGAAGAGAGATGTCATTAGGAAAAACACATTAATTTTACATTGTCCTGGTTCTTTATTAATTTCTAGTACACCAAGATAGAAATCATCATAAAATTGATAAATCATAATCATTTATAATCCAAACAAGATTTTCACCTTTTAGATCTTATTGAGTCAGAAAAACACAAATGTCTGAGACAAAGATAAGTGAAAAACGCTTTGAGACAGACACAAGAAATCTGGTACATGGACTTAGCACTAAATTTGCAGATTTCTACTAAATTGGGAGCAAAATCTGATAAGAAGTGTGTCTGTTCAAACCTAACTACAAAACGAAGATAGAAACGAAAATAAGGTTCAATATGCAGATTTAAAATCTATGGTGTAGATACCTATCAAATTTTAAATCAAATTAAAAACAGAGTTGAACATGAAAATTTAAAGTAAAAAATCCAGACTTAAATATATAAAATTAGGTATGGGATTTTGTGACTACAAGCACAGTTTTGTGTAAAATTCGTGTTTCAATAAAAGGAGAAAAATGCATCTAAGACATAAATTCGACTTTCTAATACTATTAATCACATGTTAAAGAGGCTTAATAATAATAATAGACACCACTGATTACTTGACAAATTCAGGTAATTGCTAAAACCACACCAAAAGTTAATGTTTGGTAAATAATGCCAGTGCCATGTAAGGCATTTTCTGGGATAACACTATTGTAGTATTAGGGACCCAACTCACGAATTATATAATGCTTTTGAACTAGTACTGAAATATAAACTAACCTTGGTGTTTACTAGTCTTGTTTGCTAGCAGTCCACATATACTTAAGAGCATTTGGTTCTAGTATATAAAAAATATCTATAAAAAGACATTTGATATCTGTTCAGGCCACATTTTGAGTTTGGAGGTGGGGAAATATATCAAATAATGGAACTTAAATCGGAATTGCCTTATTTTTCATTGATGAACATTAGTTAATAGAAATGAATGAGGATGAGATGAACATTACAACTACAATGGATATGTTACTATTATATTCCTTGGCAAATTCTGTAGAAACATTGGTTTTAAAATGATTTATTTTGTATTCAAAATTAAAATATTCATGTTACTGAACAAATTATAAAATCTAACACAAATCTATACCCGAAAAGTATGGATTTTTTGCAATTGCTACAGGAATTAGGTGAAAACTACAGTGAAAAGCTACAAAACACTGAAAATACCATCTCCTTGAATCCTCAATCACAGCAATGCTGGTGGTAAGGAAAGTTTTCAGCATAAATATAAACAATGCAGTCGTTCTTCCTTATAGCAATGGACATGAGAAATTGTTAAACTAAGCAATTGTTGAGTTAAAAAAGTAAAAATAATTGTTGTTTAAGGGGAAAAAAAAGTGAAGCTAACAAATTGTGTTGATTTGTTAAATTAACAATATTTCATGACTTTTTAAAGAAATAAAATTATTTAACTTATACTTTAAGTCAATGATATATTTCTGTCAAATAATTTTGATTAATGTCTGAAAATATTTGTTTTAATTACTTAAAATTCTTTCTATTTATCTACTCTTCTATAATGTGTTGATACTACATTATATGTGATACATCAGTAAGAAGTACTGCTGAGAGAGTACTTAATGTTTAAAGTTTATAAATCATTAGCTTTCTTTAAAGGATATTTTTAACTGCTACCATTTTTTTCAAAACAATTCAACGTAAGACTATAGAAGACACTTGATAATGAAATACAACCACTAAATGTTTATTGCTTAGTATGTATAATGCACAAATAGGTTAAAAATTGTTATTTAAAAAAATATATTTGTGAACTCTTATTTTTCACTCTATGATACAAACATAACTATGATGGATAGGTATTTATTTCAATGGTACATAAGTCAGCAATACAAACATATAAGGATGGGTTAAAACCTTTTAGACTCTTATTCTAAAAACTTTTAAAATGCTTGCACAGTGTAAAAATGAAAGTTAATTCAAAAACGTTGTCAATCTGATGAAAATATTTCAATAAAATGATTTGTATACTAAATATGTATGAATTTAAAGACACACACAAAAAAAACTATAGATGGCAAAATAAGTCAAAAATGTTAATAGAGAAAAAATTTCTCCTATATCATCTGAAAAGGAACAAGTAAAAAACAAATTTTAAAAATCAATTCTTACTTAGGTTATTAAACAAAATTTTCATTTTAGTTACTTTTTATAATATAATCTCAATTCTTTTTTTTCTCATGTTCTGTTTTACAATGGAAGGAGGGGTGCAGTAGCTTGTAAAGGTATGAACCCTTGAAAACCAGAGGACAGAAGTATTTCTAGCTCACACTCATCATAAACCCCTTTTTACGGGACAGATTTCATTCATTCATCCATATATTGTAAACAAGATCTGAAACAGAGAACAATCATATCTGATCCAGATGCCCCAGTAGCATTTTTCTCGACATGCAGGACTTTGTGATCATGACAGATTTATTTGACATCCACCACACAAATGGAGTCTTCGGCAGGCGGGTTCAAAGCCCAAGAAATGCAAATTCAACAACCTATCATCCAGGCTATTGTGACCTAATAAACATAATTATTAAATTTTTTTGTTCAAAAAATCATACTAGCATTAAATTTTCAACGCCAATGGCAGATTCAGCACCAACTGAGGCGACACAAAATGCCTAAATTTTCTATACCAGTTGGGGTAACATAATACAGATGAGAAATTTCTAATTTTCTTTATTATGTATTATTTTAATTCAAAAGTACTTCAAATGAATCTGAAAATTGATTAATTAACAACGTTTAATTTTAAATGTACCAAGCATTAAGAAAATAAACATAATCGTTTAAAATAATCAGGAGAAAACATGTTAAGACTAACCTAATTTATGTGATGAAAAATCAAACCGAATTCTTTATTTGATGTGGGTGGGTGGGTGGTGAATGAAGATTTTTTGCGAGAAAATTAGTTTTTGATTAACTAATAAAAAATTAATGAATTAATATTTGAAAAAAATTGTATTAATAACAAACATCATCCTTTACAAGTTTAAAAAAATTTACTTGATCTTGAGAGGACGAATAAAACATAGTTTATAAATGATTGAAAATTTGAATTATAAATATATATATATATATATATATCCAAAATCCAAAATA
>JAOUZG010053459.1:3105047-3138724 GCA_026289955.1 Argiope argentata | reverse complement strand
AGAGTGTGAGCTAATAGTAGGAATTGAAAAAAGAATATATTGGAAGAATATCACTGTCAATGTTTAATCATTTCACATTGAAACATTTATTATGGACAGGAGTATTTGGTATATTATTACAAAAAGTGTTAAATTCTACATATTGAGAAATTCTTTTTAATATTTGCTTCTAAGTCTGCTGTCTAGATAAATAGAGTCAGTAAAGTATTGGATAGTTGTTTAGCAATGGGAAGTGCTTCTTTCATTTCATGCAGGTCACAATCTCTACTTTTTCAGTTTCTATGTTGATAATGCAAGTAGAGAGATGATTAATTACTGCCTTTCAGATTTGAATTGATAGAATTATTGGAAATCATTGTACTATTTGCTGCTTTTGAAGTAAGAAAAGACTCAAAATCTTGTATCAAAACAGAATTTGATATGAGATGAGAAGCTAGCCCAAAATTCGCATTATTTATCTGCATGTTTTTCATTTTGTTCTCAGCCTTTGGATCCCCATTTTCCCACTGTTATGAAACCCAGTAGCAAGATCCTATGAAGTGAGTATTGTTACATTAGAAGAAACTGATTCACAAACATCAACACTATTTTGAGTTAAATTCTCAGAGTCTGTTACTTATAAAAAATAATTGAGAAGAAAACTTTAGAACCAGAAGGATTCCTTTGGGTATACATTTCTTTAACTTCCCTCTTTTTAAATTATTGTTAAAACTGATTAATATTGGTGAAGGTAACTGAGATTTAATAAATTTTATAGCTTCTGTGATAAAACTGTTAATTTTAAAGTGATAACTTTTTTTTTGTCATTAGACTCAATTATGAATATGATGTGCATTCTCTTATACAATGTATATATATTTTTTTCTTTCAACGTACCTAAGAATAATCAAGATCCAGTTCCACACAATGCATGCAAGTAAGTGTTTTGCAATAGGCAGCTTTAATATGTCCTTATTTAACAGTAATTCGAGAGAATTAAATAATAAAATTAAGTTTTTTTATTTCAAGCTTTAATGTTTCCAGATAGTTATACATCATAGGCGGGTTACTTCCTTTCTTTGAAAAGCATCCATAATCTATTCATCTGGATTGTTTAGCAACTCTCGAATAGAAATTACTTTGTCTGAAGATAAAGTTTAAGTCTGTATAATTTTGTTCTTCCTGTTTTTCCATTTCAATAAATAGATCAATGGAGCAAAGTTTTAATTTTTTTTTTTCATCTTACTAACTACTTAATGCCTTCCCCACAAGAAATGGAGAAAATGAAAAGTTTCCTTTATTTTTTTAAAAAATTCAATGATACAAAATGCAGTAAAAGAAGGCAGTGTTTTAAAATTATGCTTAAAGAAAGGAGCAGCAGCAGAATGGAACCCATATAAAACTGAAAGAAATTCAGATCTAGCAGCATCACACACTATGGAACCCAATAAGGGAAGGCAACAATTGCATCTGAGCATTAGAAGCCTTGATACTTGCGCTAGCCAAAATTCTAGTAATGGGAGTCATTATCCAATTTTAATGGCAAGATACTTCCCACCTTTAAAAGCAAGCCCAAGAAGAATCCTTTGCATGATCCCAAGCATTCAGATGGTTAGCTATCTGGTGAATTGATGTACAGGCAAACAATGCACTACTGTTTAGTGGATTGTTGTGCATAATTAATCACATAGAACCATAAATGAGAAGTTAGAATACAAATGACTACTCTTGGAGTCCTTCAGAGAAATAAAAAGCAGAAGCCCATGTGGAAGGAAAATTGGAAAGGAAGATTCCTAGGAATTGGAATACCTATACTTATTTACAGGAAAGCCCCTGAATGGATCAATATTTATAATCTTTCATAACTGATAGCATTTATTAAATAGTCACTTTAATTAACCACCATAGACAACATAATAAAAAAGAAACTTCTTTTTAATGTATCATTCTTTTTTTTTATTTTTTTTTTTTTTTTGTTTTTTTTTTTTTTTTTTTTTTTTTTTTTTTTTTTACATTTCTAAATCTGATTAAATTGTGCAATATATATAACATGGTTGTGTGTGTGTATATATATTCAAAACCATAAATTAAATATATTTTTAAAATTTCAAATATTTTAGAATATTACTATAACATATTTATACATGCATCCAAATATGTTTCAAAACAACTTCATCTCTAAGGTGAAGATTGTAAAGTATTTAGATTTCACCAGACATTTCCCAAAGTTATTTCATATTTGAAGATTCCTGATATGATATTGCTTTTAAGTAAATAATGGTTTTTTACAGATTTGTAAAGTTTGCCTAAGAAGCTGTTATATTTATTAGAGGACGGAGAACAGATATCAATCTAAACCAATCAGTCAATCCAAAAAAGTAAAGTAAATAAAATTTAGAAATAATGAAAATATGTTTAGATAATAATAAAATTTTCTTGTTTGTGTAATTTAGTTCAAGCTTGACTTTTCTCATATGAATGAAGATTTTGTTTAGGAGAAAAAGAATCAAAGGGAAAAAAATGTGCTTTAACTGAATTTTTTTTTTTCATTTATAGAAAAAAAATTGTATACATTTTAAAATAATTAAAAACTAAGCATTTTTCAAATGCCATTTATATAACCATGCATTTTAAAGATTACATTCATAAGAGTAATAACAAATGATATGGTTGAGTTAAAGTAAATAAATTACTAGCAAATATTCCAATTTAAAAGAATAAGATCGCCCTTTTTACTTCTATGGTGTATCAAATAAGAAATTATCAGCTTTTATGCATCTATAAATCATAAACTTTTACAGAAAATTAAAAACTTGTGTCAAGAAATACTAAGCACAACACTGTTGTAACAGTTACTCTGATATCAAACTCTAAGATGATGTTTAATTATTATTTGATTGAGCCCATTCAACAAATTTAAAAACTGAATCCATGAAAATATTAAGAAATAAAAATGAAAAATTGTAAATTAATTTTTACAACAATAATCACACTTTCTTTTTTTTTTTTTTTTACATTCTTCAATGTCAGAAAAAAAACATGACGAGACTGAAATGGACAGATTTGGACTGCATCTCTGAGCTAAGTTGTAAAAGTGATTTATGCTTATTTTCATATATAATAACTTTTATCAAATAAAAAATGAATTAAAAAATTCAAATTAAACTGTTTTATTTGTATAAAAATAAGTAATAAATCCAGATGATTATTTCAATACACCAAATTAGAATTATGAAATATCTATTGAATTACTCATTGCAAATCATACAATTCAAACAATACTTAGAAATAAGTCTTAAAATAAGACACAAAAGTTACATATCAGCAAATGTTGTTCCCATGTAACCAACATTGGATCGTTCCAAGTCAACATAGGTGATGTACATTCTGAAAATAATGAAAAATTATTAAACAAAATTGGTGTTTGTTTTGATATTAAAAATTCAAAACTAATTTCCTCAAAAATAGCACTTGAAATAATTTTAAAAAGCCATAGCCATAAAACTAAGCTAATGCAATAAAATTAATAAAAAGGTTCGAAATATATACAAGATAAAACTGATGAAATAAAAAAAATCAACGAAGTCAAAGATTTTAATCTTTGACTTATATGATTATAAAGCATTCTAATTAGTATAACTCAAAATATGAGAAAAATTTAGTTTCTAAACATCTACTCTACTATCAATACTCTATAATTTCTCATAGCCAAGTTATAAATTAAACAAGGCATGATTACTTATTACCCCATCCATAATCATGTCTATCCAATTGGACATGACAACTAAGAGGCGAGCTAACACAATAACACTTTTTCATATATTATTTACCAAGAATTTTGAAACATAAACAACTAACCTATATGAAATAATTTTTTAAATAACTCAAAATATTTTAGTAGCAAATGCTTCTGAAAAATTCTTCAAAGTCAATCAATAAATCAATTTCAGAATACAAACTGCTCAACTCTTTATTTGAGCTCTTTCTTAGCTTTGAAGAAAAAATAGTCAACATTTTTTTTACTATAAGAAAAAGAGAAAGATTAGTCTAATCAGAAAATTTTCAATAAAATTCTTATTTACTTAAAAATATTACATTTGTTTTAAGTTTTTAAACAATTATACACCATGTTTATTATCACAGTACTGGATGATAATGCAAATCTACTCTACTATTATCATCAATTTATCAATTGCAATTAAACCTTTAAAGTCATAGGATTATAGAGAACATTCAACATTGTTATGAAAATTGAATAACAAGTATTTCAGATGCTAATTCATTATTTATTAAATTAATAATTAAATAAACTCAAAAAGTTAGTGAGCTCAAAATAGCTGATCATCATAAGCCATTGTGAAAGTTTGTTGTAGAAAATGTCTAATAAGTTAGTTATGCATAGATGTGTATAATTTCAAATATAAATTGTGTCCAGAATGCCTCACTGTGATTAGAGGAATTATAAAAACATAATATGTAATAATGTTATATTCAATAAAAAAATAAGCTTTATACTGACTTTAATTTCAGCTTTCCACCATCACTCCTTATTGATTTCAAGTCAGTTGAATGTCTTAATAAGTTTGTGTTGATAAATTAAAAATCAAATGTGGGCTTAATTGCATGGAGTTAATAATGAATTCCATGTTGGCAGGAAAGTAGTAGCTGATTTAGCTGCCACATGGTCCTTTTCAATTCATATCTTCATTTTCATTTCACTATATGTGCAGAGATCAAACATAAAACAATTTGAAAGCTCTTCTAGGATAAATTTTTTATACAAGCCTAAAATATTAAAAAGAACAAGATGCCTGTCATCAAATAAAGATAAGGATTACAGAGTGCTTCGGGAATTTGTGTATATGATATAGTTATGTGTAGAAGTCTGAAATAAGAGATAAAGCTTTTAAAATAGCAATTATTTCTGCTGTGAAAATGGAGTAAAAAAATGAATTATATAATCAATTGTAAATTTTGAAATGATACAAGAGCAAGAAATAAGGATGAAATCTCTAAAATCATCCGTAAAAAAAAAAGTACAAATTGATTATTTGATTTGATGATGATCAGCAAATATCTGTAATGCATTGTTTATCAAAATGTTAAAAGAGATTCAGCATTGGATACCATAAGATTTCCAAGGTGACAAAAGAAATTATTGCTGAGAAACTTTTTTGTCCTTTCTCTAGACACAGTTCAAAAATTAAACAAGTCATTCTCAGATAAAATAATGGTCAAGCAGTCTGAAGGCATGGTAAAAACTGGCTTTGTTTAAAATTATATAAAAAAAAATTACTAGGATTTGATAATTTTTTTTTAAAAAATGAACAGATAATATTTGCCACCTGATATGTAGAGCAAGCTCATGACATTATATATACAAACTTGTACAGCAAAAATAATTGCCGCAGAACAAATGAAGAGCAATGTGATGGACAGTATTCAGTTTTTGAGAAATATTGCATCTTACAGGACTAGAGACATCTTATCCACAGTGAAGTTTCAATAGTTATTGTTCTGTAGTTGAGAAGTAAAGATAAATGATTAGCACCCCATGTGATGGAAAGAATTCTTAAAATATTTAAAGATCTTTTACATTTTTTTTAGTTACATGAGAGGTTACATCTAAGTACTTTCATAGGATGGCCCTTTAATGTGACGTCTCCGGTTCAGGATCGAGACTGTGGTTCTTACAGAATTGTATGCAATTTATATTTTAATAAGAAAATGAAAATCCAATTTTATGATACTAAACTGCAAACTTATTTACTATAGTTTTAAGTTAACTTTCAATAAAAATCCTATTATCTCCAGAACAAGATACATAAAAATTGTCAATGTATAAATGGCCTTTCATAAAAGGCAAATGGTCTAAAATAGAACTAATTATTAAAATAAAGAGCCAAACTCAAGATACTTCCCTGTGGGACTTATGCAAAAACATCAAAAAATTCCAAACCCAAGTAACCCTGAAATCCTTAATTTCAAAACATTTTGGATAAAAGTCAACAAATTTCCTCTTAAATTACAATTGTATTGGCATTTCATGAAACCAGAGCACCAAGCTGTATAATAGGTTTTGGCAATATCAAAGAGAATTGCATTAAATATTTTCTATGGAGTTTATGGAAAATTGCACTAAATGTTTTCTTTCTATTTCAACATCAGCTGAAAAAACAAATCAATGACACTCAACAAATTGTCTAAAATTGATCACTTTCACATGAAACCACTATAATAAAAGTTTAAAATTTTATTTTATTCCAAATAGAATACTAGTCTGTTTCATAACTTGTAAATGTTTCATATATTTTTTTTTATCCTATACTAATATTTAATCATTAATTCATTTTCATCAATTATTTCCCAACTTTCCCCAACAGAGTTTGGTACAATTCAATCTTTTTTCAGAATTATGTTCTTTTACATCAAACATGTTTCAAAAAATAGGAAAATAACTACATAATAAAAATACTTTTTACATAATGGTAAGGGAAAAGGAATCTTACCCAAAAGAAATAAAAATAAAAATCAATTACCTATCTGATTTTATGCCTAGGTTATCCTTTACATGTTCAAATAGAGCTTTTGATATTTTCACATTTTCAGATGTTCCCAAACTTCCAATACTTCCCAATGTTGCATGTGCACAAGGATCTGAGGTTCCACCCCAAGACATCATCTGGTCAGGATTAACATGAACGACAACATACTAAAAATTAAAAAAACATTGTTTGATAAAAAAAGAATATTCTAATTTGCAATATTTCAATTAAGAATTGAAGAATGAATTTTAATAGTTAATCAGTAATTATTATCTAATTGCTTTTTTTCTCTCATTACATTTTTAATTGATGCTTAGTTGTTAAATATATGTATAAAATAATTCCTGACAAATTTTCAAAAGAAATTTTATTTATTTGATGATTTTAACTAAATAAGTTAGACTCATTAAAAGACACAGTTTGAAAGGGAATTCCAAAATGAAGCCAGTTCTTTTAATACCGTGAATGTTTTTTTTTTGTTGTTGAGGTTAAAGTTCTATTTATAATATCAGATTTAAATTAGATAAGCCAATAATGGCAAAATACAACAGAGGCGATTTCAGGGGCTGAAATACATTGACCACTTATATGCACTGAAAGTGCATATAAGTGGTCAAGTTTCAGTTTTTTTTAAAAATATATATAACAGGATTGTTGACCAAATGGCTATTGATTACTTTTCCTAACAGTGTGGCAAATCCATGTAATCCTTATCATTATATTTGAAAGTGTTAATTTCTTCTGCAGTATTTTGGTGTTAGGATATTAACCTTTCAAAACTGGATGCTTAGTTCAAATGGATACATCAATTTGTGCCACACAAATATTAAAATTAAGTAGCATTTTCTTTAAGAAAGAAACAATTAGAATAAATGAGAATACTTCTCATAAAATAGTTGTTTTAATGATTAAATTAGAGGATTCTTTATTTTCAATGACTATTAGAAAACATTAGTAATAATAGATAATTTTTATAGATAAACCTCCTTTCTTTCACAAGAAATTTTTTGAATCATTATATTTTCTTTTAATTAAGTGACCTTAAGCAATATATGAGAATACTCATTTAAATTGCCCATTTTATAAACTTAATGAGGGTATTTAGATGAATGCTTTTGAAATTTTAAGCATACTACTTTTGAACATGTCATAATAAATAAAAATTCAAGCCTGTTTTTATTTAGGAAATATAATGCATCTGCATAAAGATGCTATTGAAATTTCTTCATATTACTGGGAAACAAATAAATAAGCTTGGGAAGAAGTTCAACTTGATATTTTCTGAATGAATATGAGTCATTTTTCTCAATTATTTGAAAATTATTCCCTTTTTTAATTACGGGATAAAAAAGGCAACTTTGTTTTATTTATTATATTGTAGATTTGGATAATATATAATTATAAATATTTTATTAAATAATTTTATTTACATATACATTAACTCACTGAGTTAAAAAAAATCAAATTTTCTAAAAATATTAAATATTTTATTTACATATAGAGAGATTTAGAACACTATTCATTCTTCCATTTTATTAGTTTCTTTCCCCACTCTTATTTTTCAATTTCAATAAAACCACTAGTACTGCCTGTAAATAATCCTTAAAAGACAGGTTTAATTATAATCAAATTTAACCATCTGAATGCAAAAATTTTTAACAAAAAGAATTGATACTATATATTAAATAATAATATAATATAATAAAAAGTTGTAATAAAAATAGACACTCTAAACTGGAAAAAAATCGGGATACAATAGAAAATGGACTCATTGCCAGCCTGTGGAATAAGCAACTGAAGGATCAATTGTTTTGGAAGCCAGAAAGTTAGGTGTTCTATGAAGTGAAATTTTGTGACATACAGGATTCAAACAATTGCCATATTTTAGGGGGGGGGGGTGATTTAAAAAAATACTTTCGATATTTTTAAAAAAATTTAACATTCCATTCATTAACTTTGTTTATAGAAGATTTTAAAATTCTCTCTATATTTTTTTCCTTTCTAATTTTCCTGTTCCTTGTACTTCTTAAAATTTTTTCATGACTTAAAAATTCTTCATTGCATTCATTTAAGTAGATGCATTGTTTTCATTCAGTTATTTTTATTTTAAGAGTGTAAACTTTTATGCAAAACAGAAAAAGCTGTGGAGGAAAAAAGAATATTTTTACTTGTTTCAAGATGAAATAAACTTTTTCTTTTGTTCATCAAAACCTGTTATGAAATTAAAGAATTAATACAATAAAGAAATACAATTACATAATCAGATCTAGCATGGTACTAATAGAATGAAATAGTTCAACCCTTTTCTTCAAAAACCTTATATAAACAAATGAGCGCATTCTATATTTTATTTTGCCTTATGCCTCTTTGCTCTCTCTCTCACACATATATATATATATTAAAACAACATTAAGTATATAAATTAATATTCAAAATAATCTTAAAATTATATAATAAAAACTCACTGAAATCGGTTTCTTAAGAACTTCTGCAACTAATTTTGCAGTATTCTTTAAGAAATCTTCAGGAATTTTGTCTTTGGAAACATTAGTATTCAGAATAAATGTTGGCATTTTCTGTAAATAAATAATAAAAAAAAATAAGAAAACATCAAAATAAGAAAATATAAGTTATTAAATATATTTCAATGCTATGAACTTCCAGTCTTTTTTAACACTTCTTGTTAAAAAAAATATCTACTTGATTTTGATGAAAGTTTTCTAAATTTTAGTTTTTTAAAAATTTGAATGATTAGTAATAAAAGAATTTATTATTAACATACTAAATACAATACTCTATCACTTACTAAGATCCACATGAATCTAATAACTATGGACTAATATAGCTACATAGAAAGAAGAAAATGGGGAAAAATTAAATTAATGAGATTATATTTTGGATGCTACCCATAGACATCTCTAAAGTGAAATTTAAGACATCTTTTTAAGCAAGAAGTGTTTTAATTAAAAAATTAAGAAGTGAAGTGTGTGTGTGTATATATGTATAAACATAAAAGATTTAAAGTGCAATAAGAGAATTAAATAATAAAATATTTTCAAAAGATTATCTTCTTATCACTAAACAAATCCTGCTATCATCGTAATTTTTTGCTTTGAATTTCGGAACAATAATTTGAAATTTAGATATTGAAATCCATTCAATTATAAACAGAATGACATCGAATACATATGGTTAGTTCTAGTTTAGGTACTAGTATTAATCAAAGCAATTTTAGAGCTCTGTGATTTTACGCGCTACCTGAGTTGATATCTTGAACTGTTTCTCTGAAAATCAACTCGAAATAAATAAACCAAACTAGATATTTGTAAGAGAAAACACAGTACACAGTTTATAAATGTAAAACATTTTGATATGAAACAGATTTGACATATGTGCGGCATTTCGTTTCAAAAAATACTAAGAAAAAATAATAATACAATACAGAACTTAAATTATTAATTAAAGGTTATCAAAATATAAGAGAGCAATGATAATACTACATATGCTGTAATGTATACTATAATAATTGACAGATACATATTTCTTTTATTTTTAATCAAGCAGTACTTACAAACAATGGCAAATGAAACAGACGTGAAAACAATTTATTTTCGAACACTAGAAATTTCGAATTTGCTAATCGAAGTCGGCGATGCCACTTTCTCTTAAAAATTGCCGATATTTTGATACACGTGATCTTAAGGTGGGTTCACACGAGGCCAGCTATTGCGCACAATCGTTGTCTCTATACTGTTGAAGCTCTATTGTCCTCGTATGAATAGTTGAAACAAAGTAATTACTGTCCCATTATGGTCATGTGATTTTCTTGGAGACAGGCATGAACTATTGCGTCAGTAGTTGACCTCTTTTTGTAGAGGAGTTTTTGCACAACGCGAACCTTAGCGCGCAATAGGAGATCCCACCTACTTTCATAAAAATCACTTGACCGCAATGACAAATGGTCGTCCCGACGAAAAACCGTTTGCCATTGTCCCAACGATGTTGTCTCAATTGTTCAGACGAGAACAATACAGAGACAATAGCACAGAGACAACGATTGCGTGCAATAGTTTGCCTCTTGTGTACCTACCTTCAGCGTCATCTGTTGAGTTAATATAAAACTAAAAAAACAACCGGGAAATAAATTTTTGTTTCAATTTTTTTACATAACGTCTTTAAATAAATAAATAAAAGAAAATGTTAAAACTTAAATTGGAAAATAAACCAATCTTAATTAACCTAAAATAATACATTAAATGAAATGTTAAATTAAAATTGGGTTTGAAATAATTGTTATTTTTAACAAAGATAGTAAATTGATTGAAAATAACAGTAGCAAGAATATTTGCCATTGAAAAATTCAATGATTAGACATCCAGTATATCTTATGCATTTTAATAGTAATTACAGATACTAGTTATTTTCTGTTCAGTATCGAAAGGATTTAATCCCTTGAAAAAATTCAGATACCGTTTTAACACTTTTCCTAAAAGTTTTATGCAGTATACATTATTCTTTATTCGAAGTGATTTTTTATATTAATATATGGCAACAAAGTTTTTGAATCATATGCTCGGAACTGTAACTTCTTTCAATAGTTTCGGTTTCAATTTAAAAGTAGATTATGAGCGGGTGGTTTCTGTCTGTAATTATTTGATATTTAGATTTGAACCTTTAAAATAATATTTGTCTTACAATTATTTGTTGTATTTAACTTGATTCTTTTCATTCATCTAATCTTAATATCCATAAATTATTCTGAATAAAAGAATTTATTTTACGATTGTGTAATGAATCTATCGCCATACAATTGTATTATCTGATTGTGAAAACAAAACTTTTACAATGGAAGAGGAATTTCAGTACTGTGGAAATTGGTAATAATTATATATTTTTTACATGGCCATAAGTTGATTTTCTTTTGTTTCATTCTTTAATTTATTTTTTTGTTTTAGCAAAAGGGAGATAAGTGCTAAAAATTACGTTATCCACACTGCGCATTGTTTAAGGAATATCCAGCTTTGCAATCGGTGCTCAGAGCCTGTACCTCGTAGTGAATTAAAAGAACATGAGGAAGAGTTTCATTCGAAGGATACCTGTTCAGATTGTGGTATTTCTGTGGAAAGGTGGCAAATTGAAAAGCACAAAGTATATATTTAACGTTTTCATCTTAATACATTGTTAAGTATTTTATATGGATATTTATTTTGTGTATTGAATTTTTTGTGTTGTTGTGAAAATGGATTTGAAAATCATTCTATCATTTCATACTTACCATAAATATTTTGTATGAATAGGTATAAAAGATTTTCATTGAATCTTTTACTTTCTCATGTATGAAGTACACAGAAAGTATTGTTAACATCAAGAATTTGAAATGAGATTTTGATGAATCCCCACATTTTAGATCACCTTGAGACTGATAAACAAACATTTTTGGCATCACGCCTTTCTTTTAACATGTTAACTCAGAAATGTTTGGATTTAGATATCTGAAATACTGTATTTGGAATCCTATCTGAATTTGTAATTTTTTAAAGTCAAATATTGAACTGTTGTTTAGCAACCCCAATTGAAAGAATCTTAACCTTACCGAAGACCCCCCAGTTGTATGTATAGAATGTCAGAATGTTTTGGGGAAGACAGTCTTATTTGCTTTTTAAGGTATTCACATAGTATTTAATAATCTACACGCATTATTATAGTGATGTAAAACTTTTTCAAATTTAACATTTTTAAACATTAATATTTATTATATATACTTATAAAATTATAATAGAGATCATGTAAATATATTTTATAGTACTGTATCAGAACAATATTCTTATTGTTATTAGACACATATTAAATTTCATTTATCAAATGTATCACACTGTAAGACTCTTATAACCTGTGCCATTTATATTTGAAAATATTGATTGAGATGTTGGTAAATGGATGTATACCTTTTTATACTTATTGATTAAAAATTGTATTCTTTGTTTAAAACAGGTCATATGATTATTATTATTAACTGCTATTAAAATCAAATATCTATGTTGCAGATTCATTTTTTATTTCTGCCCAATATAGAGAACATTATTTAAATTAATAAAAAAGTTATTCTTAAGTTTTATTTCCACTTTCAGGGAGTTTCTTAATTAAAAAAAAAAGGTATGACTATTCTCTCAGAAAAAATGTATAATCTCCTTTGTTGAAAAAATATTTATTTATTTTTACCATGACAACATTATTAAAAATGTTTTTAGTTGTCTTATTTTTCCAATGATAACTTGTAGCTCAATTTCAAAATGTGTTAAATGCATTTCCATTTAGAATATTTTTTTAATTAAAAAAACAAAAGAAATGTTGATTTTCTTTAGATAGATTTAACTTCATTTTGGCATCTGCAACAGGATATTTGTGAAAAATAACCAGTCAAATAAATTTAAAATTTTCAATTAGTGAAAGGTTTCTTAAAAGAGAAAATTCGAGATATTTTATATCAGAAATTAGAAATGATGTATCTGAAAGTATATTAATAGCAGGATTAAAGGATTTTGTATTGATAATAATCAATTCAAGAAAAACCCTAAATTTGTTCAAGATCATTAATTATTTTTTTTTTTCAAAATGAAAATTATGATAAGAAGTTGAAAATAGAAAAGAATTAACAAGAATCGAATCTCAAAATCAATCAAGAATCTCAAAATAGAAGTGCTTCATTTTCTTCTATTTCTACTGTTGATTTAAATAATTCTTTATGTTACTTTAATTACAATTTAGATAATTTATTGACGATATTGGTGTTTATTTTGGAATCAAACATATGCATAAAGATGATAATATTGCTCTAGAAGATAAATTTCAATACTTAATTCAAGTAGCAGTTTCTTTCTCATTTGAGGGAAACAAAATCTTTCTGTCAACCAGTGCTAACTGTAAGAGGCTATTGAGAGTTCACAATCATGCTTTGGTAAAGAAGATAATTTAGTGGAAGTATATGTGAGATACTAAAATTATTTTTGTGGAAACTAAGGAAAACTCTTCATTAATTTTTTTATAAGCCTGAATCTTATTTTATATGTGCATTAGAAATGTTATTTATGTGTTTTCAATAATAAATATGCATCTATTTTTTTTTTTTAATTTTGAATTTTTGACTGAATTTTATATTCTACCAGATTGTTTGAAGACTTGGAATAAAGTAATATTTCCATTTTTGACACTGATGTGAAAGAAAGGTTGAATAGTTTGATGCAATTTCTGAAAAAAGTTGAAGAACTATTTTTTTAGCTTGATATATCATTAGCTTTCATAAAAAATGCTAATTACAAAATATAGGCTTTATTAAATCTTTGGATTTTATATCTGGTTTCATTTTATTAACAGCTTAAATAAAAGGGTTTTTATGTTTAAAGATTATTATATTCTATAAATAATTGTGGTTTAATTTTGGTTTAACTTAGTATGAATTGTAATATTATTTTCAATTTATTATAGAACATTGGTTTTTAATTTTTTTCTCAACATGTGTGTCAGTATTATTTCTTGAATATTAATTATACTGTTGGTGGCATTTATACTGAATTATGGTTAATATTATTAATAGAAAATTATAATTCAGTTTTGTGATTTATCAAAATTATTCTTTTCCTTCTGGTTTTTCTTTGCAATCAAAAAATTATAAAATTTATTGTTTCTTATAGGAAATTTGTGGGAAAAAGTTGGTACCATGTGAATATTGTGAATTGGAAGTTCCTTTAGACAGTCTTTCTGAACATGCTGCCATGTGTGGATGTCGAACTGAGCAATGCTTGAAGTGTAATAAACATGTGATGATTAAAGATTTAAAGAAACACCCTATTGATTGTTTAAAAAGGGTAAGTTTTTTTAAAATTGGGTAGTATATTTATTTTGTGAGACTCTTAATTAGATAAAATTATGCAGTTTTTTTTTTGTGCTATTTTCTTTTCAGGTGTATTTATTATTATTTTTTATCTTTTATTAAATTTGATGGATGTTAAATTGTGTATATTTAAAAGAATACAAAAAATTTCAATTTTTAGAATGATTAGAAATATTAAATTAATTTGTATGATAAAGTTTTTTTCTGCATTTCATCCCAACAATATTCATTCATTTAGATGCTTGTATATTAACTATAAAGGTTTATAATAATAAGAAAATATTTGCATGGAAGTTGAAATTGTATATAAATTCCTCCTTAAGCTTTTGTTAATCACCTCATTGTAGATATCCTGGATTTATAATTTTTTAAATAGTTATAATGCATTTATCTATAAGTAAAAGAATTTAAAAATGAAACATGTTAAAAGAAGGAAATTTAATGTCATTTACTGTAAAACTATACTTTTCTCATATTATGAATAATATATGTGAAATCTATGTACATGTTGATATAGAAAGTAGAATGGATGAAATTTCACATATTGTCTTATGATATTAATTACAGATATTTTACAACTCTTTGAAAGATGACCTGACTGTCTATTAATTTATGTGTATGTAAAATCAATAAATATGATGACATAGCTGAATTTTTTTCTCCTCAGATTCTGCAGAATTTCTATTTTTAGAAATATCACAAGCTTTTACATTGTGTTCATAAGCTGATGCTACCAGAAATATTATCATTGAAGTGTTCAATTTTTCAGTTTTTAATGATTTTCATTTTCTCAAATATATTTATATAATTCTTTTTTAGGAACCAGAAACAATGCCTTGTGAATATTGTGGCCTTCAAATTGATTGGAATGAATTCATGGAACATACTGTATTATGTGGAACTCGTACAGAAAGATGCTTTTTATGCAGTGAACATGTTATGGTCAAAGACAGAGATACTCACTTTGTAATTTGTGGAAAAGTAATTTATTTTTAATAGTTGGATCTCCTATTTTGTCTTTTATTTTCATTTTATTACTCACCAAATGATTAATATTTTGTATCATTTATCCTATTATTTAAAAATATTTAAATTTTAAGTCCCCCTCCTCCCAATTAATTAGATAGCAAAAATATTTTTCAAAATATTTCTGTTGAAATAAGCCTTAAAATATTTAAAAATTCCACCAGTGGAATTATCACTAAAGTATAAATTAAAATTGCAATAAGCAAATATTTCTGGACTGAACTATTTTTTAACATAATTTATCATAAAGAATTTTTGTTTAAATTATTCACTGTTGCGTTTGCCAATTACAGCATATTGTTGAAAATTTTATTATCAGCTAAAATCTTTGCTTGTTTGCTCTGTATTATATTTAGTCCAAAGTTTGAGTGGAATAATGATAAATATGGAATACTATTTATATTTTACAAAAAGTTTGATTGGAGTTGGTAAATTGTATTATTTACTAAACATGCACTAAACAGTATAATTTGAGATAATCTAACAGTATTTGAAAAGAAATTCTTGGTGCAAAATTCTCAAATATCTAAATTTTTGAAAAATATAAAATATATAACATTTAATAATATTAACATTTTTAGGTAGAGACAAGTAATCTAATTAAATATTGTAAAGTATATCTCTAAAGCATTAATAAATGAAAAACATTTCTTTTAGAAAACTTGTTATGATAGAATGGGCAGTTCATAGAATAGAACAAAATTTAATTAAAAAATGCAATCAATTAATACAGAAATTGTTGATCAAACCTCCATTAGTATAAACACATTCTGCATGAACTTATTCTGCATAGTAATAATCTGTAATGTATTTTATTGAAGCGTTATTTTGTATATCCTATCAATCTATGCGCTAGAAAATTGTAGTAAAAAATAACATTTTAATTGAAATGAGACCTTTTTCCTTTTATTTAAGAATAAAATTAAAATTTGAAATTTAAATGTTTTTACATTTGAATTATATCTTTATGTAGTCCATGGATTTTAAAGAGACAGTTTCCTGTGATTATTGTGAAGGTTCCTTTCCGCATAAGGCTTTTGAGAGACATGTTGAGCTCTGCAGATCACATCTAGAAAAGTGCAAAAAATGCAATGATTACATTAAAAAAGAAGTAATGGAATTCCATCTGACAGAGTGTGAGAAGGTATTAACTCTTCAGATATCATTTTAAGATATATGTTATTAATTTGCTGCAATCTTTTCATTATTAATATTAATAATATGGTAATGAAGCAAATACTAGATGTATTGTAACTTCCTATTTGAAAATTTACAATTTCTGTACTTTTTTTTAAAACAGTTGCTGTGATTAAAGCTCTTTAATACAATTGATGAAAAATTATATTAATAAAATATAGATATTTTATGATAAAATCAATGCTTGTTAAAACCTTTAATCAAACTAATGACTTAATTTTAATGTAGTGTATATAGTTATGATAAATTTCACCCAAACGAAAATATAAAAATTCTTACCATATTAAAGGTTATTATTAATTTAATATAAATAAATGCATAAATTTTAACGAAGAATTTGTTTTTGTAAATAATTTTCTTTCTTCACATTTAAAATTTCAAACTTTTTTTTAATGTAGAATTTTATTTCCTTAGAAAAAAGTATATTACAAATAAAAAAAATTATTGTTTTTTTAAAAATATTTTTATGATGGATTTATATCAATTTAAGTGTAAAAAAAATGCCCAAGGTTCATTTGCCAATCTAGTTTGTAGTGTATCACTATTGTTTTTCTTTATTTTAAAGGAAAGAATTAAAAAATAACAAAAAACAAAACAATAATTTTTGCTTTTATTGTAGGGAATTTATAAAGTTTATTTATTATGTTTATATTTTGTGTGTAACTATCTTCTCTAGATAAATCTATGGTATTAAAGATCATTTTGTGTAGACATGTTTCCCCTTTAAAATATCCTTTGGATTTATTTTCTACTATTTTCAAACGAATCATAAATTTGATATAGGTAAAATCCATTAATATAAAAGCAGTTTTTCAAAGTGAGAATCATTTTTAAAAGAGTACCAAGCTTTATATTGTTAATATTGAATATAAAATGCACTACAAAAAATGTCTGTAATGACTAGCACCACTTTTTATTGAAAAACTTGGGTTCATCTTTCCTTTATTCTTGATTCATGAAGCAGAATAAAGTTCAGGAAAAAAAAGGGAAGTAAGAAAGGGGGGAAGGTCCCTGAAAATTGTAAATATAATTTAGCAAATTAAATAAATTAAGCAATTTAGCAAATTAAATAGTGCTTAAATCTATGAAATGGCTAAAAAAATATTATTTATTTAGTAAATTTTTTTGTTAAATAATAATTAAATGATTTGTGTTATGATAGCAAGAACATTATTTTGTTTTAATTCATCCAAGTTTTTAACTTTTTGTGACTTAGAGAGCATGCAGAAAGTTATCTGTATCTTTCAGACCCTAGTTGTGAATTTTGACTTGCTAAAAACTAAACAATAAGTGAAAAAAAAGTTGTTTGTAAGTATGGAAATTCTCTTGTATACAATTATTTCTGATAATGTTGAATTGCTTACTTTCTCTTATTTGTTCCACAAATAAAAAGTGGTGACTATTGTTACTTTATTATAACTAGCTTATGAATGCTGTTTAGTTATTTTTTCTTTTACTGCTTATACAGGTAAAACAAGGATTTCTTTTTCCAAATTTTAGAGGCAACCCTGTTTACTTCACTCATTGTTTTGCTATATTAAATGGCATGATTTCAATCAATATACTATTATATTTCTAATACCTTGTTTCGCTAATATTGAAGGATTTGAAAATTTATTAAGCATATATTTTTGAATTTCTTTGTATACACACAAACACACACACACGGTGTTGAAAAACATTTAGTATTCTATTATCTTCCCAATCAAGTATTAATTTGAACATATTTGTTATGTTTAAATACATCTGAATTAATAATAATTTGTGAAATGTTAATGCTAATGAAATATTTTTATATTTCACTAATGCCAACTTTCTGGTACATAATTAGTGTGTCTTCCTTGTATTCTGGGAGTTACGTTCAGGCATGGTGGTTCTTTTCTGTGCTATCTGTGAGATGTGTAGCTGTGTCCTCCTGTGAAAAGGGGCTGTGTAAGTGACTGTGATGAGTGTGTAGCTAATGTTGTACTCTTGGCTCTAGTTGGTGCTACTTGAAACAAGACATGCATATCTTCGACTTAATATCTGCTGATGTATCAGCAGGGCTTGTCCATGGCAAGTGCCATAAGTACCAACAGCATATTTCACTAACTAATGAATTTATAACTATTGATTAATGAAAACAAGAAACCTTTAGAAACTAGGGCTTAAAATTCTCTTAATTTTATTTAAAGTTTACTTCATGGTTAAATTTAAATGAAGTTTTATTTTATTTTAAATTTGTCTTATTTTAGAAGGAACATATAAAGCTTCAATTTCCTTGCAACTATTGTGGAGAATTATTTCTTAGGGATTTTCTAAAAGATCACTCTGACAGCTGTGGATTTCGAACTCAGAAATGTGAAAAGTGTGAAAAATTTGTTTCTTTGAGAAATATGGAAGCACATTCAGATATGTGTGGAGGTGTAAGTATGCATATATATTGTATATGTATACATTCTATTAAAAGTATATATTTTAAATACAGCAATCCTGAATTATAAGAAAAAACTTTTTTTTATTTTGCCTGTTTCAAATTATTAAAATGATTTGCAAAATATAACTCAGAATTCGCTGAAACATTCTTCTATTAAAGAAGGTTAATACTTCTTTTCCTTATTTATCCCATTGTTTTGTTATATCATGTTTCATTATTGTTTGTGACATGATTTCAATCAGTTAATATGAATGTTATTTTTGCTTTTCTAATATCTCTCCTCTATTTCAGCACTGTTGAATGATAATGAATTATATATCTATGAAATGTTAATTATTTTTGTTTTCACTATATTGGTATATGATATTGATGAATATTTAGTGTACTATTTCTCCATTTTAAAATATTTATTTGAATATATTTGTTCTGATATTTGGATGTTCTATCTAATTATGATGAATTAACAAAATATATTAATATTACGATATATTTATTTCATGAACTATGAAATTCAGACATTGATGTTTGAAAACAAATTTAAAAAAAACTTCCTTAACATTAAAATGTTTTTCTGATTACTTTCTAGATAGCTTCATATCTAATTTTAAACACAGTTTTATTGGATATTAACGTGCCATTTCTTTTTCTAGAAGAAACATTTAAAGCCTCAATATTCTTGTAACTATTGTCAAGGAATATTTCCTAATGATTTTCTGGAAGAACATGCAAACAGATGTGGATCTCGAACTCAGAAATGTAAAAATTGTGGCCAATTTATTCTATTAAAAAACATGGATGCACATTCTGATACCTGTTTAAAAGTGAGTTTATATATCACCTCTTATTTTATAAAAAATATGTTTTTAAAAACTAACTATGTCTATTAAAAGATTACCAAGTTGATTTTGTCATTTTTGAATGTAAACCTTTTTTAAGGTTTTTTTTCCTAAATTATTAAAATGAGCTGTAAGAAATGTTTCAGACTGGTCTATAAAACATCGTTCTGCTGAAGAATTATGGTCTTTCTTATTTCTCTCATTGTTTTGTTATATAGAATAACATTATTTATTCAATAAATTTGAATATTATTAATATGGTAACTTTGATATAATATTGATCGATATTATTCAGTTTTTGGTTATTATTGAAAGGAGGTAAAATTAATCTCCTATTTTGCAAACAAATTCAAGAAATTGGAATCAAAAATTATATGAATCTATTAAAAAAAAATTTCCAGTGTCACTGTATTTATGTATAATGGTTGAATAATTCATTTGGATAAATTTATTATGTTTAGATTTATTTAAATTAGTATAAAACTTGTAAAATCTATAAACTTACTGAAATATTTATTTCATTTTTTTAAAATTCAAACTATTGATGATAATTCTTTGGCATTAAAATGTCTGCATCCAGGTACTTTATAGCATTTCTAAAAATGTTAATAATGTCTTCTTATCTTAGGGGAAACAATTAAGGCTTCAATTGCCCTGTTGCTATTGTGGTGAGTTATTTCCTAGCAATATGCTGGAAGGTCATATGAACAAATGTGGATCAGAAATTCGGAAATGTAATGAATGTAAAAAATTTATTCCATTAAAAGATTTGAAAGAACATTTAGATATTTGTGAGGGCGTAAGTATATATATATATATATATATATATATATATATTGCATAATTTGATTTCTTTTTTACTTTTAAAAATAAGCTTTGAAAAAATAAAATGCATTGCTAATAAAAGTATGTTTTCTTTCCTTTAAAAAAACAAAAACAACCTAGTCTGTGGACTATTTTATTTAGTTATTTTATTAAATATGTTGCAATAAATTAATTACTATATGATTTTCTGATGAATACTTTTTTTGCTATTTTGAAATATTGTCATTTTTGTTAATCTTTTGATTAATTTATGTAGCAAACCAATATTCTCATTTTCTCCTCTTTCTCTCTCTGTATATATATATATTCTAGTTATCTTTGTTGATCAGTTACATTTCTGTGATTACTAATTGCAAAAAAACTTCATTTAAATGCTTTGTGAAACTTCGTCATATTGGCTTTAATTTTTGAAATTTCTTTTGGCATAACTCTTGCTGTTTCAGAAATTTTGTACTGTTCTTTTTATTGTGTTACGTATTTCCCTCATTTTCTTTTTTAATATGTCTATTCATCCAGCTATATTAAGTAAAAGGCAACAATGTTTAGACGTGGAAGAATTTTAAAAAATTACTTTGGCCTAATTTTAAATTATATACTTTAAATTTGAATGTAGCTTAGTATCAAAGATTTTATTAAAAGCCAACTTAATACTGAACGTTACTCTGTGTGGAATAAACTGAGCCTTCAAATATTGTTAATTAAGAATAGAAAATAAGCCAAGATAAAACATTAGTAATAGCAATGAAAACGATTTTAGTTTTGCTTCAACAATTAAATTTATCTTTATAAAATATGCTTAAAATATTTTTTAGAAATATATTACTAATAGAAAAACATTTATATAGCAAAATAATAGGGAACTTTGAAAAGCCAATTTTTGTATTTTATAGCCATATAAAGATAATAGTTCTGTCTTAATATTTTTGAATGTTATCACAAAACAACATTTAAATTACTCTAAATTTGAAAAAAAATGTTTCAAGTTGTGTATTCTTATCTTTCAAAGTATTTATATACCAAATATGTTAGCTTATGTGTGGTTGTTCTGAAATGCAGAGCTGCAACGAAAACACACACAATATATCTTTGTTATTAAAACATATATGGAAACCAAAGGCAGATGCTAGATAATTCCTGAAATAACATTTTTATAGATTGCTTTACCTTTCTTCTTACTTTTACATCATATCATAGTAAAGTACAAATACAAATTTGTTAAGATTGGAATGGGGAAAGTTGGATG
This sequence comes from Argiope argentata, assembly GCA_026289955.1. Taxonomy (NCBI): domain Eukaryota; kingdom Metazoa; phylum Arthropoda; class Arachnida; order Araneae; family Araneidae; genus Argiope; species Argiope argentata. Next base: position 3,116,769 of record JAOUZG010053459.1, on the reverse strand, counting down.
TCCCAAAAAAAGAGCACTTTAATTATTAAAACTTTAATTATTAATCCCAAAAAAGAGCAAATTAATTTTAAGAGGAATTATTAAAACTTTGGTTAAGAAATTAAGTAAAGGTTGGTTAAGAAATAAAAATTCTAATGCTTGAAAAAGATAATTTAGGCCATCTATTTGAATTCAAGAATGAAATTATGAATAAAATCATTATTTTATGTTGCATTAAGGTTACTAGTTGTAATATTGAATGACGATTCACAGCTGTAATTCAAATAATAATTTTTTCCCATAAAGCATTAAAATATTATACTATGAATATAAATACCACCATTATGTAAAATAATATATTATATGCAACTTTTTGGAAGATATTGAATAGTTTAAATAATTAATAATATCAATTAATTTAATGGCCTAGATATAATTATTTGTTATCACTTAACTTTATCTTCACTTCTGATTTGTATGACCTGTTATTTTCCTATAATGACTCTAATATGTACCGAACCCTAAACCTTTTGTAAGCAGATTTCTTTCTAAAATTATTTTGCTTAGTACTTTCTCATAGTTTCCTTTTTTCCTACTGTCTTCCTCTTTGGAAAAGGAATAGATAAAATTTTACTCTTGGATGAAAAGGAATAGATAAAATTTTAATTATTATCTGTAGTATTACGAAGAATAAAATATATGACCAAAGTATTCCTTCTTATATCAAAAAAAATATTTTCTATGTGTACATTATAATTGTAAGAAATTTGGTTGGTAAAAATAGTGGCCAATTAATAACCAGTTAATTATATTTATTGATACAGATATTAAGTGCATAGTTATGATGTACTGAGTTAATAGAAAATAACATAAAATTTAAGAATTAATTTTTAAAGTTGATAATTATTATAAATATGAATTATTATTCTTTATGATAGGCATATGTATACTAGCTGAACTGCAGAATTTTAGGAATTGATTTAAGCTATCAGTTTGTCAAAGGGGTTATTGCCAGATTTATGATAACAAACTTGATTTTCTATGTGCAACAATCTATATTAATAAAAATGCAACTTGAAATGCGTTGCTAAGCGCAAAACTGGAGAACGGCTTGACCGATTCGGCTAATTTTTTTAAAAATATTTTCGTTAAGACACGAGGATGGTTCTTATGGAGAGAAAAAAATTTAAGAACTGTGTGGAAAATAGTTAAAACGACACATTTCTTACTTCCCGCCAAAAATCTTCATTTCCTTCTCCCACACCAACTGAGTGAGATAGCAGGAAGTAATAAATTATCATTTTTTTAGAAAGAAATACGCGAAGTAGGTTGGTTTTTATTCATAGATAACGGAGTCAGTTGGTTTTTATTCATAGATAACGGAGTCAGTTGGTTTTTATTCATAGATAACGGGATGTTTAAAAAAGAAAGAAAATATTTGCTTTTATTATTAGTTTGCATGGATATTTAATTTATGCCTGCTCAAAATAAGGTCTGGGCAGGGAAGAAAAAAATGAAGAAAAGAAGGGTGTGTGTGTGTCACCATTATTTCCTCTGTGCGCGTCATTTTCCAAGCTGTTTTTAAGCTTTCGCATCTCTTGGAAACCAATTGTGTCTTTATTTGTTTAGTGTGTTAACATTTATGAAAATTTGAATCTCATTATTCTATAAAAACGTAGAATTTTAGACCTTTCCCTCCACCATGTAAGTAAAATATCAATTTCGGGACAATCGTTGCTCGGATAGCAACAGAAAGATGAGTACAATGAACAGAACATCTGAAAAAAATTAATACTATAAATGAATGATACGATTATCAAAATTTATTTGGTTTAAAAATATTTTGGTGAAAATCCTGTTATGAGACATAGCTACATAAAATATTATATGAAAATTATAGCGAGCATTAATATTGACGAACCGACTGGTCGCCAAAGGCGGCTAGTTGTAAATATAAATAGTTCTTATAATCATAAGCTGTGAATGAAATATATGAATAGGTTGTGAAATTTCTCCATTAGTTTTTTAAAAGTTGATTATAAGAAGCAATTTTATCGCTGAACATTTTAATAATATATTTATATATGGCTTTTAGCAAAATGAGTTAATTTAAACAACCCAATAAAACCAAAGTAAAGTATACCAAAAGCAGAGCATCATATGTGAATTAAAATTCTACAAACAAGCATTAATTATCATGATCTCATTAGGGGAAAAAAGATTGTCTTGAATCCTTCAAAATTGAATCAGACAATATCAGTCAATGAAAGTAAATTCTTGTACAGCTTATATAAAAATTTATTAACTTTAAATATTTGTAATAATTATTTACATTAAAGATAATTTTGTATGAAATAAACACTGTAATATTTTCTATAAAAATCTTAGTTTCAATATATATATTTCAATATTTATGTTGAAATAGGATAATAGAATTATGGATTATTAATGTTTGGAATGGTGACTTCTAATTCCACATGTAAATTTTGTAAGGGAAAAATGCTAACTATTTTTTAATGCAAATTATTTTATTAAAGGTGTTTTTATTAAATATTAGTACTTTTAATTCAAAATGGTTAATAAATTAACTTAAAATAATAATCAAATCTATAAATTTATTATATATTTTTCTTTTATTTAGAGTTCTGCTGCTCTAGGAGACAAAACTCCTTGTAAATATTGTGGAATTTCATTTCCTTATTATATGTTGGATCGTCATATTTCAGCTTGCAGTTTACAAACTGAGAAATGCAGAAAATGTGAAAAAAAGTTTCGTCTTAATGAAATAGATGGGCATCAGTGTGTTAATGAACAGGTGAATAATTTTTTTTTGTTAACATGCTCTTATTATTTTAAATCTTAATTCTGAGAATTTTGAAATGAAATTTACTATTTTATTTTTATTTAAAACTCTTTATAATGTATGCTTATTTCATTGATTTGGGTGTATTTAATTTGAATGAATGTTTTGATATGTCACTGTGATTATTTTACTCTATTTATTTTACAATGCTATTATTCGTAACATTTTTATCAATTTTAAAAATTCATTTAAATTTAAGAGATTTTAAATATATTTTTCTCTGTCATAAACTTTCAGAATATATCGAAGACCTATGGGACTTGTGGAATTTGCCATCAGTCTATTCCTTGGATTGAAATGAATGTTCATAGTGCTTATTGCTCTCAAGTCTATTATGACACACCTGAATATGAACTTCAGAATCAATTTAATGAATTAGCTTTAACGAAGGGTATGATATTACTGAAAATGAGAATTTTATTATTCTTATTATTTAAGATTTCAAATCATATCATTTGTTGTAAATTGTTGTTGTATCATTTGTTGTACGCTTCTGCAATCATTTATCTTAGTATTATGCATTTTTGTATTTTGGTGCTGGATAGTTGCAATTATCTAATTTGTTTGTGTTTAAAAATTAGAAGGAATTGATATATGATTTCATAGTTTGGACGTAATTGTCTTCTTTTTAATAACAATATATATTTGCATTTGTTGTATTTTTTAGATGAATAGTATTTTTTATGAAATTCGTTAATGTTTCATACACCATTGTATTTGTTTAATGTTGTTCCTTTTAATTTTATGTTCAATTTCTTTTAAGTGATATTTGTCTTTTGATCATTAATGAATAAACTTTACGAGAATACTGGAATTAAAAAACTACTGATTGTTAATCCAGATTGAATTTTGAGTGATTGTTTCTTAATAAAAGCATTTTATATAATCTAATTTAGGCTAAGACATTTTTTATGTATAATTTTTTATTTTCAATTATTATCTGTATTGCAGTTCTTTGATTTTATATCAAATTTGCCATATTGTGAAGGGGTGCTATCTATTATTTTGTAAATTGCTTAAGCCTGTTTTTTTCCTCGGTTATTGAATCATTTAATTGTTGAAAAGTTCTTTTAGTAATCATGAAACTTCATGTAATTTTCAAATCACACACATATATATATATATTGCTATTTAATTCAATTTTTGATAAAAATGGCCTTATAAAAACCTTTCAATGTATGTGATTTAATAATTTCTCTATTAAAATGTAAGGAATGACTGAAATATAGAAGTTAAATAACAAACTTGATTTTTATTAATAGGTAATGCATTTAATTGCATTAGTATTTTAAATTATTATTTATTACTGTAGGCATTATTTGAATAATATGTTAATTTTATGTATTTTTTCTTGATAGAGTCTGAAGATAGAGTTTTGACTGATATAGGTACTGAAGAGAAAAAATCTCAGGTTAGTGTTAAAGAATATGCAAAATGGTTATGGCTTCTACATGCAAAATTGTTATAAATTACAAATTATAAAATTACTATTTACTCTTATTGAATTTTGCATGTAATAAGCATGTCATGTTTTTACAAATTTTCACCTTGGCCTTTACAAATGATATAAATAACAGAATAAAATTTAGTATGAGAATTTAAAACAATGTTTATTCTAAAAAATTAAAATTATAATTTCAGTATTTTTAAAGGAGTGGGAAATGTATTTAAATTCATAGATCTATATGTAGAAAAAATTAGACGATAAAATTAAGTTACCAATCATGAATTTCTCAAAAATTATTCAATTACATTTAACTAGTCACTGTTCAGGCAAGTTTTTCTATCTGTGCTTTAAAGTTATCACTCCTATATTTTATTTAAAATTAAAGATTATTTTCTCTGACTTAATTACCATTTCTACCTGTGTTATTTCTTCTTCTTTTTTCTGTATTTTATATAGGTTTTGAGTAGAGTGTTTTAACATTTTGAAAATTTTTGAGCATTCTTATTCCTTTTTACTAATATGAAATGCTTAATTTAAAATTAAGTAATTTAATAAATTTGGAGTTTTTACCTTGGGTACACTATCTGTAATTCAAACATAGTAAGAGATCTGTCATTAAATTTTTTAATTTAACTCTTTTTTTAAAGTATGTATTAACATTTTAAATTATTATAATGTATTATTGATGTTGTAATTTATGTTCATTTAATACTTGTTTTAATGTTCTTTCTTTCAGATTTCATGATTCAGATGTTATTGTTTAGTAATTGTAAAAGAAATTTATAGTTTTCTTTGTTAGAGAATTTAAATAATGTTATTTGATTAGTGTAATAGATTTCTCTTGCGGGTAATTAAACAGATTAAATTTTAGAAAGTAGATAAAACTTATACATGTTGTTTTGAAATATATTTTACTAGCCTTTACTCGCAACTTTGTGTGAAAATTTTGATGGGTACATGTGAGAATTGACAGTCTAAAAACTACTTAAAATTTATGTATTTATAACAATAAGGGTATTTTTCCATTTGCCAGGCGCAAACAAACAGTTGTCGAAGAAATTTGAGAAAATTTGATGGAGTTCTACATTATTTGCTAATAGAAATTTACCACTATAAGCATATATAAAAAATATATAGCTAACATAAGTACAATTTAATTACAGAAACGCATAAAAAGAACAGCTTTAATATACATTTATTTTCACCAAAAAAAATAGTTTGTCATCAAATTGTAGCAAAACAGCCAAATGTAGCACAAACGGCAGAAATAGCATTCCCAGTCATAAGGTTTCAATGAAGATTGCAGCAAATTAACAGAAATATAGAAAAAAATCAATAAATACAATACTATGGAATGCACTCAAAAAATTTAATCGAAAATAATAAAAGTAGGCAAAAGGAATACATACAGCAGGGGGAGAAATCAAGAGAAATGAACAGGTAAGATAGAATTATATTAAGACGAGAACAGCATAAGAAAAAAATGAATACACCTGCTCTTAATAGCTTCACTACTACAGGCTGATGGTTTTCCTAAGTAGAAATTGGAAAGAATAAATGCACTCACTTGGTTCAAGTAATTTTTCTTATGAGCATGAAACGATTTGAGAATTTCTATATATATAAAAAAAACAGCTGAACTTTTCAGTGATGAAAACATCTTCCGGGAAATCCACGAAAAGAAATAAATCACCAAGAACTCCCTTAGAATGGTAAAATAATATTAAAATGAAAAACAGTTAAATAAAGATAAACAATTCAAAAAGCTCAAGCAAATGTTTTCAGAATTTTTTAAATTTTTTTAAATTTTTATTTTCTGTTCTGATGAAATTTGTAAGCAGAAAATTATTTAAATGTCAAATCATAGCTATTCTAAGAACCAATATGCTTTGTCTTAAAACACCAACATTTACTAATTTTTGTGGTCTGAATTATGTAACATGTTTTGCTAATGATTGCAAAACAAATAACTACAATTTTGTTGTATTAACTTTACCTGAAATGTAATCAGAGCTGTAATGAATGAGTTATTGTAAGGTTTACTGCCCAGTATCTACATGTAGATAAGTGTTCTATAAGGGTATTGTAATTATATTCAATTAGAAGGGATTTCTTCTAAAACACAACTATTTAACAAAACCTGCCAGTCAATTGTTGTAGCATGAAATCTATTCTTCATTGTTTAAATTTTAAATGTTGAGCTTTTATCTCATTGATAAATGCTTTTTGCTTCACTGCATTACTATGTTGATAAATCTGTACTGTAACTGCAAATATCAGTAACTAATCAGAACTTTCTAATATGTATGTGTACTTTCTTTAAAAAAATTTTTTAGTCGTTTTACTCAACTGACCATTCTGTTTCCGGGAATAAATATAACATGGTATAATTTATAATTATTAAATCATAGTTTAAGGAATTTTTTAAATAACTCATTTTTTAAATTTATAATTGTAACTTTTTTTTTAGTCTTTTGAAGCTACAAAGAAATGCTCTTTCTGTTCCAACATCTTTCCACATAGATTTTTTTCTAAACATCTGGAAATCTGTTTAGAACGTCCATATAATTGTGATAAGTGCTTAAAACCTATGCCTTATCGAAAAAAAGAAGAACACAGTTGTCGTAATCAACAAACTGGTAATGATAATTATACTAATTAATTACATTTTTTTAAAATCTTTGACTTTATGATATATTTAATTTTTGATTGAGGAATATATTTTGTAATGATTTATTTTTGATTTGATGACTTTATTCGATTAAGAGCATGCTATTCAAAAATAGTTTTTTCATATGATAGTTTCGAGTTTTCATGTGATGTATCCAAAAAAAAATATTGAATTTTGATATTTAGTAATAGTTTAATTTAGTCCTCATTTTAAATTTTAACTAAAAATATTCTTTGAGTACTAGTATGAAAGATTGGCATTGATTAAACTATTGTGATGGGTTTTTTTTGGTGTAAAACCTTTTTTACACCTTTTTTAAATTTAAATTTAAAGTAGATATTAATATATATTAGGCTGTTTCATTTAAATAAAAAAATTAATAATCTGCTTAAATTAGGTTTCTTATGTTTGAATATATTTTTCAGGATAATTATAAAATGGAAAATTTGAATCTTAACCTCTAATAACTTTCATTTTAGAAAAGTATTGGGAGGGGGGGGGCATTTTTAAATTCCTCTCTTATTTTTATTCTTGTTGTATGATTGATATACTGTTTTATTTATGCAAATGTTCATACTTTCAATGATGCGGGTCTACTTCATCTCATGAAATTAATCATGAAATCCTGTTTAAAAATGTTATTATCTAAAATAGAGTAACAATAAATTTGTTGAATTTTGTATATATATAATTCTTGTTACTTATTATTAAAACACTATTATTATTTTCATTTGTTTTTTAAATAGAGTTGAAAATAAATTGATGTGTTTCTAAATAATCTTGTATTTTTATTCATAAAATGTTGCCTAAACATATTATAAAATTAACAGATGGGGCAATTTGAATGATCAAATCAGTGTACACTATTAATAATAAAACAGAATTAATATATTTAATCAAAATATATGAATTCATTTTCACTTTTTATTATTGTTCATATATTTTTTTGCACGTCATCTATGCAATCTCCCCCCCCCCTAATTGAGAAAAATAAGTTGTGTGACGTTTAATGTTATTCATTACTCCTAATCTGTTTAAAATTCCTAATGGATTGTTATTAAAATACAGGCAGCATTTATTGTAATGTAAACTAATGTTTGAAGAAAAAGTTTTTTGAAGATATACTTTGTATTCCCATTTTAAATATATTAAAATATGTCTGTGAAACTATCTTTTATTTTTGACTACATAATTTTCCTAGATTACATGCTACATGATGAAGAAACTGAGGATATTAAAGAATTGAAGGTATACATATTTTTATATATTCACTGTTAATTTATAAATTTAAAAAAATTATAATGAAAAAATTGGATTATTATTTTGGATTTTTTCCACTTTTTTAATAGTGGGAAACAAGTGAATTATTTTATGGAAATGCTTTCTATTCTATTCATTGTTTTTTTTGAATGGGTATTGTAAAATTCATTTTTACAATGTTACCTACAATCTTAATTGTTTGTTTAAAAAATTGCTATAATCTAAAATCCATCCATTTTCTTTTATTGTTTTTATTGGGAAAATTCAATTTTTTCCCAAAAAGAGTTTTATATATTCCTAAAAATTATGCATGTTCGTTTTCAAATCATTTCTATTAGTTATAATTTTTCTGCCAATGAATATGTCTTTAAAATGCATTTGATTATCATATTTCAATACTATTATTATTGAATTATTTTTATTTCAAGTATTTTTAATGCAAAAGTTTCAAAACGTTGGTATTATATATTGAGAAATTAAGTATTTAATTAGATATAGACTTCACATTTGAAGGCTTATAAAAATGAAAGTAATGTAGAGAAAATTTTCCAAATATTTAGAACATCAACATTAGCATATTCAAAATATTGCCAATTTTTGGAAAATTATAGTGTTTTAAGAGATTTTTGCTGACAGCATAATGAAAGAAAAAATTAGAATCTGATTTCTTAATCTTTTTATTAAAAAAAGGAAGAGAAAAAGAAAAATTTCAGAAATTGAATGCTAAAACTAATGTTCTAATAGAAGCTGGAAATATCATAGATTTCTCCTTTAAAAACAATTTAATTTGTAAAGCTAATAATTAGAAAATTAGAACAGTTGAAAGAGATGACTCATTTTCTGAAAAAGGAGCAGAAAATTTTGCATGCATAGTTAATAAAATATGCAGCCTTTTAGACACTTGTATTGTAGCTTGTTGACTGGGAAAATTGGGAATCTTGAGGAAATCAGGGAGTGTGGGAACAATCTGGGATATTTATTATGAAAAAATATTTTTTTTCTTCATAATTCTTTAATTTTTATCAAACATGATAATTTATTAGTGTTTTTTCCTGAGTAGAAAGAAACATTGTTGGCAATTAATGAAATCAAACTTATACTGATAGCTTAAAATAGACTTTGAAAGAAAGAGATTTAGCACCATATCTATTTTACTGCTTATATGTATAAATATATACTTTCGGTGCAAGTTTTTGTTTGAAATTATTAATATAATTAGTGAAAATGGTTGTGTTTACTGTGGAAAAAAGCAGTCTAATTATAGCTCACCTTCTGTTACTGTGAGGTTTTTAAGCTTTATTTAAAAAGATGTATGTGGAACTGTTTACTCCCTCCACTTTTTTTCTTTTGAATGTCAAGTCATGCCATGTATTTTGGAAACGTAAGTTTGAGGTATTAATATTCAAATAGCATTGTAAAATAGTGACACATTATTTTAATTCTTAAACAGTTGATTTTAATTAAATAAGTGCTTTACAATAATAAATTTTCCCCTTATCTTGGAATTTTTATTAAAATTGGAAGTATTATGTGTACCTGCTATTATTTACATAAAACAATTTTGTGTGTGTTTAATTTTAGGTGTTATGAATACTGATTACCACATTCTTCCTATGAATGATGCTGCTGATATTTTCATTTAACATTTTAAAAAATTGGTTTGTTTATATTTCTCCGTACATTCATCAAAATGTTTTATAATTTTAAAACAATAAACACTAAAAATGAATTTGTTCGATACATTAAAGGTACACATGCTTCTTATAATTTTTTTCATTTTTTTAATAATATGGTTGATGTATATGAAACTGTTAGACACAAATGGAATTTGTGGAATGGAATAAACATTAGGAATGGAAATAAACATTAGAGGAATGGAATAAACATTATACCTCTAAAACAATATTTTTTATGCAATTTAAAAAATTGATAAGGATCAATTTTCTAACTTTTTTTTCTCTTATTTTACTGGTCAAATGTTGACCCAACTGGCAATTTATTTTATTATTATGGTTGGCAGGTCAAAAGTGAATGCAATTTTAATTTTATGGAAGCATTTTTCTTCTTATGATGCAAAGATTTCATTTTGTATTTGTAAACAATTTTTTTTTCTAGTAATAAAATTATTATTTAGTTTTGATTGTTGCATTGATAAATAATATGGAAAGAGAAGGCACTCCTGGAAAGAAAAGAATCATTTTATTCTTAAGAATTCCGTCAATGTGAATATATCTATGTACTGCACTGTTCATTAGTAAACTTGCCAAAATCCTGAGATATGACTGGTTGGCTTAAAGTTGATCTAGAAGAACATATAAATTTTACTATTGGTTGATATATTTACAAAAAAAAGCGTTTTACATGATTGAAGTTTATCTGAAATTCAGTTAGTGGAAATGTATTTTTTTTCTGAGAATTAAACTTTATTTTGCATTGATTTTAGTTAAAAGATTAAAACAATTTTTTAAATAAAGGTAAGAATATATTGTGCTGTAATTAAAGAGAAATGAAATAAAATGGTGTTCTGAAGATACTAGAAACATGAAAAATGTCAGGGAAATTTCTTTAAAAACATGGCAGAGAAATTCAAACAGTCCATCCTGATTAAGTTGATTATTTTTGTTCTTGATCTTCATTTTACTTCAAGAAAATTGGTGTTTTAATGAAGTAGTTATATAATGTTTCTTAACTTATTATAGTAATTATTTTTTGACTAACTTATAGCATCATAAAATAATTTCAGAAGTATTTTGGAGGTGCCTTAGTTAGATCTTTCATCAGAAACTTGCAGAAAAATATTTTATGCAACTTGGTTTCTATATATTTGTGAAATATATTCATAGGTTATCAGTGACTTTCTGCATTTATATTTGTAAGGAATTTGATAGTTTTGACTTCACTTAATGAATCTCACCATAACACAAAGTTACACATTTAAAATTAGTATACTAATGCTTGTTCCTATTTTTTCTGTAATTGTTCTGAAGAAGTCTTTGTATAATTCTTAATATTTTTTACGATAAATTTTGACTAAATGTCATTTACTGATAATTTGACTTTCTCAAGATAATATTTTGCGTCTGTGTATCGATAATGCTAGTATCAGTAATACATTAATATTGTGTCAATTTTATGAATAATTGAAGATATATCCTACATTAATTGTTTCATCTAATTACCTAATTAATTGGACTTTATATCTGATTCCAGTTTTATTGCTCTTAGGTTATTGTCAGAGATCGACTGATTTAAATTTTTTTCAATATCTAAAGTTTTTGTAGAGATTTTAATGAAAAAATTATTGATAAAGAATCTTTAAAAAAAATCAAAAATGGTAAAAATGTTTATATTGAGACAAAAAGTTGGCTTTTCATATTTAAGAGTTCCTTCATTTGAAGTTTTCCCTCTTGCGGAATGATGTACTTTTTTTCAATTCCTACTATTAACTCACACTCTCTCTATATTATATATATATATATATATATATATATATATATATATA
>JAOUZG010053459.1:3089624-3104947 GCA_026289955.1 Argiope argentata | reverse complement strand
TATATATATATATATATATATATATATATATATATATATATATATATATCTTGTTCAACTTGTTCAAATTTGCAATTGTTAATATAATATTTTTTATTCATCCAATCAAGTTCAAGTAAATTGTTTTAAACTTGTAGTGGATGCCATTTCATGCTAATAGATTTTTGTAAATGTTAATTCATTAATTTTTTATTAATTCATTAAAAACTAACTTACATGCCAAAAAGCATTTCCCCTCTGTCAAACAAGTAACGAATTCAGTTGTTTTTCCCTCATACTAATGAGGTTATGCTTAACATATTTTCGGCCAACTGTTTTTAAACAATTCTGTGGTATTTTCATAATGTTTGATGTATTTTAAATTAAAAGTTTTTAATTGATTTTTCTGATTCATTTTGAAGTGCTTTCAAATTAAAATAATGCAGAATAAAAATATTAGTATTAGTCTGTATTGCATTACCCCAACTGGTGTTGAAAACTCACGCATTTTGTGTTGCCACAATTGGCTTTGAATCCTCTGAAAATTCAATGCTAGTATAATTTTTTGATCAATTATTTTTAGTAAGTGTAATTTTAAGGCCGGGATAGCCTGGTGATAGAGCATTGGATTCACATCCCTTAGGCTGCGAGTCGAACCTGCCAGCCGTAGATTCTTCATATGTTGTGGACATTAAATCTGTTGTGGTCTCACAGTTCTCCATGTGGAAATAAATACTACTGGGTATATTGGGTCAGAAGTGATCGTTCTCTGTGTAAGATCGAAATTACGATCTATGAATGAATGAAATATGTGAATGAAGTCCACCCTGTACAAAGGGTTTGTGACATATGTAAGCTAGAAGTAAAACTTCTGCCCTCTGGTGCTCAGGGGTCCATACCTTCAGAAGCTAATGCACCCCTCCTTCAGTTAGTTTCAAACTTTACTACATGTGAACAAATTTTAACTATGAGATCCTAGTAATTATAGGCTACATTATTTCTACTAAAAGTATTTTTGGTAATTATTACCTGAAATAACATTAATCTAAATATTGTTTCTTATCAAATCAGCATTTTGAAGCTCATACCATTCATACATATTACGGTTTTTTTTCTGTTATAAATTTATTTTTATTGATTTTTCTTGTAACTTTCTCACTTTTTTTGCATTTTACATTGTGTTAATAAAATTAACCAATGACAAAATAATAACAAATAAATCGATTTTTGGGTTGGCATTGAAAAAGTTTGTGAAGAGGTATAAAGGATTTTTTTTATTTGGATGTTAAAATTAATTAATATTCCACAGTTCTTTAAAGTTTAATTTAAACGAGAGCTATTATGATCGATTTGATAATAAAGTATATTCTGATCTTATACTGTATTATTATTTCCTTCTATATTTCAAATGGAAAAATAACAGTGAAAAATATTTCCCACAGTCATTTGTAGCTATATGAAAAATATTGTATTTCAGTTTTATTATTTTATTAGATAATAAAAATATTTGTAAGAAATTCAGTGTTAAAAAATTAAAAAAAAAAAAAAAAGAGTATGTTTATTTAAATTTTTTATTTTTTCATTACTTATTAATTAAACATATTTTTCTTTTTAGTTATGAAGTCTTGTTGTTGTACTTTGTTCATATATTTTTTTTATTTATGTATTTAATATTATTATTTTAGAAATTGAAAAAGTGCCAGTTTTGTGATAAAAGAATGACTGATGTACTTTTCCATCATCACTTGAAAATATGTGAATACCGAGAAGAAAAATGCCCAGTTTGTTCAGCATATGTACCTGTAAAAGATATGCAAGAGCATAAGTTATTGAAATGTAATTTTGCTGATATAAATAACAGGAATTTTTACAGTAAGTTCCTATTTTTTAATAAATTAAACATGTATTTTGTCCCCAAAACTTTATATTGCCATTTAATAAATGACTAGTGTATATGAAATACATTCCAATTCATTCCAAGTAAATGGTAAATGTATAAAATAAGGGGGGGAATAGTGTGGAAAGTCAGCTGAGCTGAAATAATTTCAAATTAGCCTTACATTTTTTTTAACGATAAGTTTCTTAGACTAAAAACTTTACCCTTATTTATGAATCATTTTTTCCCCAAAGTTCATCAGCAATATGTGCAGGTTAAGATTTCTGTATTCTTTCGATGTTCTGTTTATAGACTTTAGAATGCTGATTATCAATATATAATGTTTGAACTGGAGTTTGTATGTTATTGAACTCGCATAGGCTTAAGATTACAAAATGCTATCTTACTTATCCACCCATAGGGACTTTAACTTGATAGAAACAATCAATGCATCACAAAATGAATTGATAGTACGTAAAATCTACATTTATTAGCTTCTTTGCTAAAAACTATTTGTTAATTTGGAGCCATTTGTCCACCAGTTTATTCACAAAAGGCTGCCATTTTGTTTTGTTTTCTATTAGCTTTACTGCTTGCCTAAGTTTGATATCATATTTATTTTGGTATTTTTTATTTTAATTGATATAAAGGGTAAGTTACAATTTTTATTGGTATTATAGCAGCAACATCCAAAAATATTTTGTTTTGTTGGAAATATCATCTGGAGACTTTATTTATTGTTCTTGGCCACTTTTCATTTAGTCCTTTTTTCTATGCCTGCATCAGGCATAGTAAAACAACATTTTTCACTAGACTAATTTTGAACCAATTCAAAATAAGGCAGGCATATCCCTGAAAACCTGAACAATTAAACTATAAACGGCACTAAAATGGTGTTTCAAGTATTGAAAACAAACGAATTCTTCACTCATACACTTAACATAACCTTTAATATTGTCTGACAGTTCACTAAATGTTTCAAGTGCAAAGTTCTTAGTTAAGATTACAGTATTTTTAGAAATACGAAAATAGAAACGGAAATGTATTAAAAAATTATATGCTTACCAATCTTTAAATTGGTCAAAGGTCCAACACAGAAATGAATTCCTTTCCACAACACTAATCAAAGTCAATATTTTTCAAACATGAAACACTAAATCACTAACAGGATGTTTTAGAGAAACTAACCTCCTTGAACAAAGATCTTCTAACCAAGGTTTCTAACTAAAATGCATCTTATGTCCTATTATACAAACGCGTTCATTGCCTTGAGACCTCGAGAGCCATTCCTGTACTTCATAGGGTCCGAGTGTGCAGGAGGGTGTAATATGATATCTATCTCTTTTGTTTTGTACAAGATATAAGATGTAAAATGTCTCCCCCCCTCCTGGTTGGTTTTTTACTATCTCATTCACAAAATAGTTAGTTTTTCAAGGGTACTGATATTGCATGATTCATTTCTTGAGATAGATGAACATAGAGTAGTAATAAAAGTATGTAAAAATGAAAGGTTTCATTAAAAAATATTTTCTTTTTCTAAATTTAAATTATTATTATTTTAGAATTAAATTTTGAGGCCTCTTAATTTATGTAGCCCGAGGCGCGTGCCTCATGCGCCTGTTTGGAAATCCACCACTGAGCATAACATTTAGTTTTTAATTGTACCCACGAAAACAAATGTTATAAATATGAAAATATAGCTACAAAATATAAAAAAAATTAAATTTCTCTCTCAGCCTTAGCAACAGTCTTCTGAATGCACTTTCTCATATACTTTTAAAGAAAAACAATTTAAGGCTGCCAACAAGAATGCTGTGAGTTTTTTAAATCACACATGCAATTTTAGAGAGCTGTTTTTAATATCAATAAATCTGTCTAATCTTGAACATTAAGAAATGCCTGCCAGTATATGAACACTTTTAAATATTTTTTTTCTTTTCATAAGGGGAAGGATAAATGGAACTACTATGTAGCAAACCTGACTTGCAAACTTTTCCTTCAGAAACCTTTAAAGATAGAATCATTTCTCCATTCATTCAAAATATAAGCCCAGATAAATAAATTATGGCTCTTTAAATTCCCAGTCACTCCAAAAAGCCAAACACATGCAATTCCTTACATGTTTCTGTATCCAAAACCCAGAAAAGAAGGGGGAAAGCATTTAAAATCAGTTAACACTTTGTGATAGGTTCTTAAAAATTATAGTAGACCTCAATTGCTAACTAGCGTTATTTGAAAACTTTTATAACACATTCTAATTAGAAATCGCACTGGTTTTTAAGGCTCATCTAATATATGATATTGTGGGCCAGGAAAAGATAATTGGCTAATCACTTGTGTGTGATCAGTGTCTTAAAATAGGTTGAATTTTTGGAAGAAACAATACTAATTTATAGAGAATGCTAAATTTTAGCTCACCCCTGTGAGTAGTTTACTTTTTACATTAAGTTTTCTGTATTGCTCCTAAAATAATGCAGTTAGGGATATATTCACTTATTTAAAAATATTGACAGTTTCATAAATAGAATAAAAATACTGCTGATCATGCATTTCTTGTAACAAATATTGTTTTCTGCATTTTTAGCTGTCGCTACTTTAGAATGTAGAGGATAAAGTAGTGACTATCCTTGTAATCAGCTAGAAATTTTTCTCCTTAGTTCATATGTAATTGTTTACAGAATATTACGAATTCCAGAAAATTTTATTTCAGTTATTATTTTGTAGAATTTCACTATTTAATTTACAAACATTCTGACAAATAATTTCTGGATAACAAAAGCCCTATTTTCTAACAAGAGAAAGGCCATTTGTGTTAGTTTCAACATGTAGCAAATTAAGGTGGATTTTAATTAATTTATTAAATATATATTTAATTTTATATCATTTACTCATTTAATAAAACTTTCAATTTTGTTTTTTTCCATGTAATTAAGAATCAGCTTAGATGCAATTTAAACAAAACTTTCAATGAATCCATTTCTTTCTTGAAAACCATTAAGATTCTTCTAAAAAATTTTGCTGTAAATATTTTGCAGTAAATGAAATTTAAAAAAATTATTACCATCAGATTGAAGCTTTATAGATTATTTAAAAGAATCACAAAAGAAAAGAACTTTTACAGGCATCTGGAGAATATCTAAATTTTGCTCATTTAATTGTGAAAGCAATCTCTTATGGAGCAACTCCCCATACAATGTCAAATATTTTTCTAATGTAATCATGGCATACTAACCAAAATTGGTACTCGGGATATTTTTTCACTTGAAAATCTATTCATGACATCAAAAAGGGTATTGCCATAGAAAATTTCTTATCATCAATGCACAATTTTAAATATTTTGAAAATCCCATTCAAAAATTTTAGATGCTGGCATCTTTTAAAATTCATTACTACCTTTAAAAGTGTACTTTTAGTTTTCACATAGGATGAACCATTCAAAATAAATCAACTTGGCTCTTTTTTTTTTCCTTCCTTCCCCCTCCTTTAGTGATTGTACTTATTGCTCCAGTATTTTGTGGTAAATAAAGAAAGTATAAGGTAAGACCATAAGTTTGGTACAACAAAATATTTTTATAATAATTTAATTAAGTGGTTCAACAGGAATGGAGCTTTGTTAAAGTATAGTCAGTGAGTTGTAATGATGAGGTCATTTCTTTACACTTGGCACCTTTTGAAGTGGTTTAAATCGGGATTTTATCATTATCATTCATATATCAGTGATTAATTCTCATTTCTTCCATAGATTAAAGAATAGATTTAGAAGCTAAAGCTTTTAAACTAATGAGAAGTTTCCAAGAAATGCTAAGACTCCCTGTTTGTATTTTCTCCCCTTAAAGTTCTTTAAATGTGGCCTACATAATAAGGTTTTGATTATCTCTTTTCATATTTTCATTGGTCCATTGATAGTTGGAAAAAATGCTTTTATATCATATAAAATTCTCCATTTATCATATTTTAAAGACCAACTGGTTTACTAGGAGGATTTATTAATTTAATTTCAGATAAAACATTTAATATAATTCTATGTTCATGATTCTACCAAATTGTCTGATGTTAAAGCCACGCTATTTTAATTGTTTAAATTCTATTTTGTACATGAAATTTTTTAATATAGTTTAGTCTCATGACATCATGGTGCTATTGAAAATGTAAATATGTGGTTCATTCATCTTACAATTTTCTTTGTATTGTAACTTCACTTTTATTATCCATCTTGTAATCTATTAAAGTGTTAAACAAAATCTTTATTCTCAACTATGAAAAAATCGATCTATATAATTTATGATGCAGCAGTGGAAAGAATTTAAATTTCAGAGTGACAATGCAATCTTCTGTTTTATATATGTGTATAATATAGCCTCATGTAAAAAAAAATAATAATGAAAGTTCAGGGGAAAAAAAAGTCAGAAGGAAAATAAATGTGACGTATTTGTGAAGCCTATTTATTAAACAAAAGGCAAGGATCAAGGGAATGGCTCCAAAGTTCACACTCCAACTATCTGAGATATATATTCACCACATTTGGTAACTGGTAGTGCAAATTGTTTGTCTGTAGAGTGCTAGCATGCACATAAACACATACATTCATTTCTATTAATGGTACAGATAATGAGATAATTAATGAGCCAATCATCCATCACAAGTACTTGTCTGAGTTGATAAATTTTTGTTCCATTTCAAAGTTTTAGATAAATAATCAATGTCTGCCTTTTCTAATATGATGTATATCACAAAATTTTATGATATACATCATATTAGAAGTAGTTTAAATTAGCCATGATTAAGCATTGTCACAACTGGGCCAGTTATAGAAATTGCCCTTGAAAAGAAACAATGATTGTGTGTAAGGCATCATTGATAACATATTTAGGTGTTGATAACTTTTATAAGAAATGAAAATTAACAAATTCGATTTCACTAGTTGTGAATGAAAGATTTGTTCTTTAGTTTTAACAATTATTTTAATTGTATATAATGGTTGTATGGTTATCAATGTTACTAGTGACTGTATATTGTGCAATTTTATTCAGGTTATGATTCTCAGTGTGGACAGTATTGAATGATTATCATTCAGTAACCTAATTTTTCTGAGCTTGTAAATTATTTGAAATTTTTACAAGTTCAGTAAATCTAGGCTACATAATTAAAGTAGTATTGAGGTTAAAATGATCAAATATACAATATTTCTTAAATTTATTATAAGTGCCTAAATTTTTTGATCACATTTCTTATAATTGGGAATGAGCTTTTTATTTTAGTATGAATATATTATTAATTCATTAATATAAATTTGTATATTAAAATAGTAACTTTCATTACATGATTAAAAAAATATTAATTTGTAGCGACACATTTTGGTAGCAAACATTTCAAGCTAGTTTCTAGTCGTTATGAATTTATTCTATTTACCTTGATTAATATGCAAGATAATATTTCATTTTGGATTTCCGCTTTTTATGATATTACTATACTTTTAACTGTGTTCAGATAACATGGGCAACACATGATATCCCTTTTTTTAAGATATTCATACCTTATTATTCTAATTTGGAAATATATTTAATCCATGTCTGATCGCAGATGTCTCATTTTAAGTAGAATAGCAAGTACATAGATTTTCTGAATATATAATAAAAATATTTGCAATCAGAGTACTCTAAAGTTTTCTTTAATTGTTGCATATAATTTTGAATCATTATTTCAAGAAAATATGATTCAAAATTTAACTTAAGTTTTTTAGTAATAATAAAAAAAGCTGAATGATATTTTCAAAAATTTTGATATTCTTCAATTTTTTCATTTATTTTTTAGTTTTCATTTATTTTAGAAATCTAATGTTTAATTGCAGTTAAATTAAAATAATTGCATAAATATTTATTATATATTTTTGTGTTAATATTTTCTATTTTTAGGTGATAATAATGTATATGCTGAAGCTTCTTCAGGACCTTCTGAAAACTTTGAAAATACGGTATGTAAATTCAAAATTTGTACCAACTTTGAAAAAAAAGATTAAATATATAATTTATTATCTTGTTAAATTACTTTTCTTTGGTGCATAAAAATCCCAAATGGTAATTTAAAATAAATAAAAAAATTCTGTTCTTAAAATTTGGTGATTACTTTTTTACAAGATAATGCTAATATATTTTTTTAATAAAAGGTTTCTTTTTTTATATGTTATTGAATTTTTTGACAGTATTTTAAAATAAACAACAAGAATTATTTAATTTTTTTTATTCTGTTTAAAACATTTTATTTTTATTTAAAGATTTTCTGTAAATACAAAATGATTCAAAAATATTTTATTATTTGTTTTTAATTTCAAAATAATTTGCATATTCAAACATAGTACACCATTAGTGTCCTAATAATAACTTTTTAAATTTGGATCACATGAACTCTGCAATGAAAGTAAAATATTGTTATGTCCGTTTGGCTAGAAAATTTGAAGATAGATCCTAGTACACACAAATATTGTGTGACATTTATCAATAATAGCAATATTGTTTAATATTGTATAATATTGCACTGTATTGTGCAATACAGTGCAACATACTGTGCTACCTGGGGAGGGAATAATAGAAGTGTCTTGCGTGTCACAATATCATGGCATGTAATTATGTGCTCTGAAGAAATTTAGCTTCTAATGTATATTCATAAATGTAAATTTTGGACAAAAGCTAGAAACTGTAAGAAATTCTAACTCTACAATGATATTTTGGACAATCAGATACTAATCATTTAATGGATATATGTATTTTGTTATTAAAAGTTTAATGAGCAGCTCTCAAAAACCTTTCTAGGGGATGAATCAAGAAAGAATTCAGAATGAGTGATATTAATTTAATGGAACAAAACTAATTCACCTGATTAATTTTTTTATATCAATATGAAATTTCAAGCTAAAATAAAATATAATCTGAAATGACACAACACTTACATACATGTGAAAAAAGAAATTGGACTAAAAGTATCTAATGGGAGAAATCCAAGGTCAGGGGTGCTTACCAGAAATGTGTTCATCATTCCTTGAGCACATTTCTGGGCTCACCCCTTATAGAGATCCCACTATTCACATGTTCCTCGTCCTTATTGATTACTCAATAGTGATACATTTATAAAAATGTGTTATTGCTCTGCTAACTTGCTGAATTTTACACTGAAGTGACAAAAGTCATGGGATGACTGTTAATATCGTATCGGTCCTCCTTTTGCCCGGCGAAGTGCAACAACTCGACGTGTCATGGAGTCCACAAGTCGTTGGAAGGCCTCTGCAGGAATATTGAGCCATGCTGTCTATATAGACGTCCATAATTGTGAAAGTGTGAATGGTGCAGGAATTTGGGCACGAACGGACCTTTCGATGATGTCCCATAAATTCTCGATGGGATTCATATCGGGCGATCTAGGTGGCCAGATTATACGCTGGAATTGTCCGGAATGTTCTTCAAACCAATCGCGAACAGTTCTGGCCAGGTGACATGGCGCATTGTTATCCATAAAAATCCCATCGTTGTGTGAGTACGTGAAGTCCATGAATGGCTGCAAGTGATCTGCAAGCAGCTGAACATAACCATTTCCAGTCAATGATCGGTTCAGTTGCACCAGAGGGCCGAGTCCATGCCATGTAAAAACAGCCCACACCATTATGCAGCCACCACCAGCTTGAAAAGTGCCTTGCTGACAGTTAGGGTCCATGGATTCCTGGGATCTGCGCCACACTCGAACTCTACCATCAGCTCGTAACAGCTGAAATCGTGACTCATCTGACCACGCCACGGTTTTCCACTGGTCTAGGGACCAGTCACTATGCTCACGAGCCCAGGAGAGTCGCTGCAGGCGATGTGCTGTCAGTAAAGGCACTCGATTCGGTCTTCTGCTATCATAGCCCAAGGAAGACAAATTTCGCCGCACAGTCCTATCGGACACGTCCCTCGTACGTCCCACATTGATTCCTGCAGTTATTTGACGAAGTGTTGCGTGTCTATTAACAATGACCATTCTACACAGACGTCGGCGGTCTGGGTCGTTAAGTGAAGGTGGTCGCCCACTGCGTTGTTCATAATGGGATGGGATGCCTGAAATTTCATACTCTCGGCACACTCTTGATACTGTGGATCTCGGAATGTTGAATTCACTAACGATATCCGCAATGGAATGGCTCGTGCGTCTAGCTCCAACTAACATTCCACGTTCAAAGTCTGTTAATTCTCATCGTGCCGCCATAAATCACGAAAAACCTGTTCACATGAATAACTTGAACACAAATGAAAGCTCTGGAAAACGAACTGCGCATTTATATTTTTTCGCTGCGATAGTACTGCCATCTGTATATTTACATATTGCTATCCCATGACTTCTGTCACTTCAGTGTATCATGTGACCTATTTCTTGATACTTGAGGATTATAATTGTCACTCCTTATAAATTCCACTTCATTAAATTATCTATTATTTGTAACTAATCACTTACTAGAGCATTATATTTTTAATATGGAATAACAAAAATAGATTTTAGAAAAATAAAGCAAATTTTTTAATGTAAATTTAGCAAGCTCTACATAGTATATTTTGGTATACTGTGTTGTATTAAAAATAAAAATTAGAATATATGAGGTGATAAAGTAATAAAGTGAATGGAACGTCTAAAATTTGTAAATTTATATTTTATATAAATGGCCAATTTTTGTATTAGTAATTTCATTGAGGGAATGATTGCTTTCTATTTGATTTTAAGAACAAAAAGCAAGTTAATACAATTTTCAATCAATGTATTCAAAAGTCGGTGGATTTATAGCTAAGTAGATTAGGTAACTGTCTAGTGCTGCATGGCTGATGGAGATCAGAGGCATGTCAATGTAATTTTTTTTATTTTTCTAATTTTTAAATAAATATATTTAAAAAAATGCTAATTCTAAACTCTTGAATTATGAATGCTATAAAAAGTGAAAATAATATAAGTGATTTATTTATTAAGTTTAATGTCAAGTGCTGGTTTATTTCATTTTGTTCATTTAATCTATAATATAAGTCATATATGGTTAAACTACTGTGTTCAAATGTAGATGCCAGTCATTCATGGGTCATAATAAATAAAATAAAATAATGAACTTTACTAATGTATTGAAATAATTAATTAAAATTAAATAATAATTATTCTAATTAAGTATTATAATTTATATTATATTGTTATAATATATCAGATATAACAGATTTGTGAATTAAATGACATATTAAGTTAAGATTTATGTATAATAGTAATAAATCAATAATAAGCAGACTGAAATGAATTGATATGAAGCATTTGCTTAGAAACAATTGTAGATTTTGATGCAGAAATCATTTTCAAATGTTCAGACTTGCTTGAAGAAAGGAGTCTCATAATTACTGAACCATTCCTTTGTGCTGTGTATTGCAATTTAAAAAAATCTATTCAAATTCATGTTTGACCATGGAATGGTACAGTAATTTTTACATATTTTAATATTGTGTATTGTGTTTTTTAACAAACGCTCTGCTTGTCTACAAAAAAAAAAAATTTTATTATAAATTGATTATAGTTAGATTACACTTGATAACAGATCTTATTAAAAAGGTACAATTTCCTTAATAAATATATATATACACAAACAAAAGCATAGTTATTTTAAGAATAATAATGATTAATTTTGTTTTATACATAAACAAAATATTTTTTTACATGAATGTCTGCATGTTGCTGTTATTCAAACTTTTGATCATGTGACTTATTGATAATAATAATCATTACTATTATCAGTAAAGATATTAAATTTTTTTAAATGTTAATTATGTTTAGAAAATAGGCAAATCAAATGTTATATCACAGTTTAGAAAAGGAGCAAAGCTACATCTGATATATTTGTGTAGATTTTTAATATCACATTTCCATTTGGTAGGCAAATGATTCATGATATCAATAAATAGGGGAATGGATAAAAAATGAACTAAAATCAATATTTTAAAGAAAAACATGGAGTTCAATTTCAGATCATGACAAGGTACTGTTGTCATTAATGCTACATATCCATTTTGGCTTTTTTTCTTCTCAATATTATCATAATCAAAATTATTAGCTGTAGTGGATACATAAAATATGCCAAATGGCTAAATTATTTATTAAACAATATTCCATTGACATAAATCGCATTTTAACAAATCTGCAATAAAAATAAGAGCCTCTTTTTACCAATAAAATGCATACATTGCAAATATATATTTGCATTGTAGTATGGTATTTTATATAGTCAAACTATTCATACTACTGCCCTCTTGGAATTTTTTCTATTTAAATCTAATACTAGTGCTATTTTTTGCCATGTATAGTTTTTTTAAATGTTGTTAATAAACATTTAAAAGATTTCCAAATACTCATTGTTGAACTGTAGAATATTCATGAGAAGCTAATCAATGGAAATAAAAACTTGTTGTCAAATTCTATATGATAGAGTAAAATGTAAATTAATTAAATCAATATTTATCATTACTACTCATTATCATTCATCTGAACTCATTCTTCCTGACTGGTTGCAAGCTGTTTTTTTTAAAAAAAACTATAAATCATACAAAATTTGATTGGAGATGGTTTGTTCAAGAACTGAAATGAAAGTTAAAAAATATTCTTTAATT
The DNA here is from genome assembly GCA_026289955.1 of Argiope argentata. Classification (NCBI taxonomy): domain Eukaryota; kingdom Metazoa; phylum Arthropoda; class Arachnida; order Araneae; family Araneidae; genus Argiope; species Argiope argentata. The sequence goes on along the minus strand of JAOUZG010053459.1, from coordinate 3,092,442 downwards.
GATTTTTTTTAATCAGACATTTAAAGAATAAAATTTGCTGTAATTGGAAATGTATTCAAAATAAAAATATTCAAAGTAATGTTATGTTATGAATGATTCAAATTATGCCACATGTTATCTAAGTTTTAAAAATTTTCATGTGAGATAGTATCAGAAGTAGACAAAAATAAAAAGCGGGAAACTAGGTTTTTCCTGCCCCCCCCCAAAAGAAACATTTAAAGCTAATTTAATCAATATTGTTTTCATAATTTTACAGAAAGATTTAGAAGTAAGTTCTTAAATATCCAGATGGAGGAGTATAAAACATGATTTTGAAGAATTAGGTTACATGGAATGATAACCTGATAATGTATTACAAATATAATAGGCTTGGAAGTGTATTAAAATGTAATTGATTTCAGATTCCGTTTGTAACTATTAACTAAGATAGATTTATTGTTTTAAAGGAAGGCTTCCCTGCATGAATCTATATTTTTCTAACTGGTTCTGCAAAGAAATTTAAAAAATTATATAGTCCATTAAAGAGTTGGGTTTTCAATATAGAAGCGAGCTAGGGATTGTTGGTATTTGCTGCTTATTCCAGTAGCAAGTAATATAATACATTTGACCATTAGAAATTCTATTGTTGCTTCTTTTTTTTTTTTGTATATAAGCTACTTAAATATATTTGTTTTATTACTGAAATACTCAGTATTTAAGATAATTAAAGGTTCATTTATAATTTTTTTGATGTTTGATCTGCAGTTTGATACATAATTTTTCATCTCTAACCATTTGGCACAAAGAGCCACAAACTTTTACGAGGGCCTTTTTTTTTAACAATTTATATGCTAATTCTTACCAAATATTAAAACTAAACATTTTTGTCATTAAAATATGACAATAATAAAATTTTCTTCTTTTTAATTCAGTGAATTAGCATTATTTCAATTAACTTATAAAACTATAATGATGGATCTTTGCTTTAATAAAAAGTATATTTTACCAAAATATCATGTAATGCATATTAGTTTTGAATTGAAAATTCTAGATTTGCGATTTGGGCATTTTTTAAAGATCCGTTTTCATATTAATTCATTTTTTATTTCATTTTTTCAGAGACATCTTGAATTAAAGGTCGAATTTTGTCCATCATGTAATTCTAAAATTCCCGAAGAAAGATATCATGAACATCTACTCCTGTGTTATAATGAGATGACTCAATGCCATTTTTGTGGTAAAGAGATTTCAAAAAAGGGCATAAATTCTCACTTACGGAATTGTGATAAAGTATTGGCGGCCGTTAGGGGAGATAATAAATCTGAAAGTAAGTGGACAAAAATTAAAAAAATTTAATATGTTTTCTGTTATGAAAATCATTGTTAAAATTTTCTATCATTTCACAATCCTTTTATTAATTATATTTTTATTGTTCATTGTAGTTAATACATTGAAGTATCAGAAATTTGATTTTTTCTTTTCATATAATTTTTTAGTTTTTATGAAATTGAGGAATTTTATGATATTTTAAAGTAATAATGGAAGTAATAATTTTTAGTTTCTTTAAAAATGTTTTTACTTCCAAGTAATTGAATTCAGATGGTAGATATTACATTTCCTTAATTAATCATTGCTTCTTTACATCTATCTATAATAAAATATCTTTGAAAAAATAATCTCACTTTTACATAAATAAGATAGTATTTTTGTAGTATTTATATAGGTTATTTTATTATCATGTAAGTAAAATTAGGATTATATGTATGAATGTATATTTATGAAAATCAATACTGTACCTAATATATGATATTGTATATTTATAAATGCACCATTTTTATATCTTATATGAATGTACAAGGTTTCATAGACATTTAAAAGACTCTAAATATCAATTAGTTTAAAGGCCAAAGTTTTTATTTCAATGCCTATAGGGTGCTGTATACATGCCAACTTTAATTTTCAAGAATAATGTTATCATATGGAGAAATATTATGGTCTTTTTTTCATTTGCTGTTACAGTTTCTTTTTTATAAAATCCACTGCAATTGATAGAAGGATTAAAACAGATTTCTATGATAGGAATTTTTTCTCGGAAATCTCGGAAATATTTTTCAATATTTATTCAAAGTTTACAACAATTGAGCTGCATCATTTAAACGAATTTAGAAAAAATTCTATTATAAATTTAATAAAAATAGCAACTGAAAAACACCAATTTTTTTTTCTTCTTACCAATGCAAGTTTAAATTTTTAAAAAAATGTGTAAAAACAGTATTTTACTCCTATAATTGGAAAAATAATTTGCACTCCCCCAAGGCTTCTGCCATTTGCAGAGGAATACACTATAAACCTTACCTTAACCCTTTGATTGATTGTGACTTTTATTATATGGTCCTCACTATGTCTTAAAATATCCCCCTCAGCATTATTTTCTTTCTGTGTTTCGTTTTTTAAAACTTATTATTACAATATTTCACTAAGCAATATCTTTATTAAGAAATTAGCTGCCTCAATTGCAGCCGCTTACATTGACAACAGGTTTCTTTCCCTGTAGATGGTGCTCTTAAAAATGTCATTTTTCAATTCTAAGGCCTAATTTTCCTCTTACTTGAGCTCCCAGCCTGAAAACTTATGAAATTGAAAATTTATTTATCTATAAAGCCAAATTTAGAATTTAGTGGCAAATTGAAGCCTTTATTTAATTTGTGCTGATCGCTAAATATGCAGAAAATAATGAAGTTAGGGAGTAGGGCTCCTTTATGCGCTGGGATAAATGCTGAAAGATCTCAATGAAGCACAGCTAGTTTTAAAGTGAACATTTATTGGCAAGCTTTGGTAA
>JAOUZG010053459.1:3036314-3089614 GCA_026289955.1 Argiope argentata | reverse complement strand
CTCTTTCTAGGATCGTCCTTGGTTCACTGAGAGCAAGATTTTTAAAACCTGCTCTTTTTCAGAAATCTGTTTCTGACATTTATTTTCGATTTAAAACTAAATTGACAAACATTTATCTTGACACGATACTATAAAATATTTTAGAAAAATACTAAATGGTTAAGTCCTCATGTTGTATTTATCTAAGAAAATTAGCTTATTTTCTGAGTAAATTAATAATGCTTCAAAATTTGTGAGATGTTTCATCAAAAATTACTATTGCCAGTTTTTACCTGTGTATTTGATAAGATTTTAAAACTGAAGCAAATTGTAGAAAATAATATATACTTTTAATACTTTGTCATGAGGAAATTGACATTCAATAAGGCTTTTCTTGTAATTAAAGAATTAACATTTAAAACTTTCAAGATTTTATAGCCCATTGAAATATAATTGATCATTTGAAATATTTTGAAAATTCAGATCGTCTTGAAATCACAAACTTTGATTGCCTGAAGCTGAAGGATGACAAAAACATTTGACTCTCTTTAAATCTAAAAAAAATTTCTAAATGAAAATAAATTCAACTCACACACAAAAAACGAATTGTCTCTTTGATAATTAAAGTGAATTAAAAAATAAAGGACAACATGCACAGAAAGTAATGTTAAAGAATTGGATAAAAGTTCTGAAAATTAACAGAGAAAGCTCAGTTGATGAATGATGTCAATATATCTGTCAGCTGAACACTTTTTAATCCTCAAACAAAGAGAAGATTTAAAATTAGAAAGTATTGTGGAAAATACAATTCTTAAAAAAATTTTAAATCCTCGTTTTTTTATCCTTTGTAATTATGCTTTTTGTAGATGCATTTCTGTTTATTCAAATATAAAGTTTTCCAACTTCTCCCATGCTTTGAAGAGTACAATTGAGATAGAAACTGAATAATGTTCTTTATTTTGAAACATTATTCATAATTTGTAAAATGTCAAATTATGAAATTTTCTTTATAATTTAATTTTTTATTCTATTTCATTATTTATGAAGACAAACTTAAAATATTATTGCAGTCTGTATGGAATTTCATGCACAACCTTCTAACAAAATTTTATTTTATTATTCACTGAATTTTTATATTCCAAATTGCTTTTAAAATAGTGAGAGCAGCCTTTAAAAACCATTTAAAAGGTTTTAAATTCTTTATTCAGAAAAATAGTGGAACCTCTTCATTCCTCTTCTTTTTATTCCTATAAATTTGAGCTATTGATGTGTGTATACAAATTATAATTTTCCAAATTTTATGGAATTGAATGTGTCTGTAAGTGTATTAAAATATAATCCTCTTGCTTGTTTTTCTGTTATGAACCTGAATGTGTCTAATTTATTTGTTTTATTTCTTTTTCTACAAAGGAACCCGATCAATAATTGTGGAGATATAATTATTGATTAAATTAATGCTCAAGTTCTAGAATTCTGTTTCATTTTATTAGAAAAAACTTAGATTTATTAGATTAGAATCATTAGATATCGTTTTCTATTTTAGATATTTATTGTCATTTTATTCATAAAAGAGTAGAAAAGACATAAGGTACAAAAGCATGTTTATGTGATATGTTTTTTTAAAGAATTGTTACTTGAATACAGATTTAAATGCCAAAAATTCAGTAATTTAGTGCACAAGTCTGACCCTTCTTATCAGTTCAAGTGGATAATGTTTCTTTGTTGCATAGAATGTTTTTTTTTATTTAATTGTGTATAGGGATTCTAAGTGTTATCAAAGAAAATAAATAATTCTTCTTAATATAAAAAATTCTTTTCCTCTGATTTAATTGAATATATTTTTAAGCTAATCTCTTTGCATCAAAAATTATATGGAAACAAAATTATTTATCTGCATTTGATGTTCGAGTATTTTCATTTCTTTCAAGTTTTAGATAACTATTTGTAAATATATCTAATTCAATATGCCTTTTTTATTAATATTAAGATATTTACTTGTTTGATGACTTTAATGTTATTTTGTTTTATTCCAGAGAGTAGGTTTACTTCTTCCTTACTTAGCAAGAAAACAAATTAAGAAACTGAGAATCATTTATTTTTATATAATTAAAATTTTGAAAGCATTGGTAGCAGCAAAATTTCTATTATTGACTCTTTCTCTTTTATTTTTCATTGCCTCTTTTAACATGTCTCCATTTTCAATTTTTATAGCATTATCACAAAGAAAAGTATATCAATATCATTAACCTCTTAACTCTTACTCCTGTGAAACTGATGGGCTGGGGTTTCGACCTTCGTTTCTTGCACCTGTCATATTGTCTGACTGGGGTGTACAATGGTATCGTGAGAAAACTATTAACACCAATTCATTTCTTTTGCCCTGAACTCATTTTATTTCTCATTTTATATACCAGATGGCAGTAATTGTCTATTTTACATGTAACTGCAGATTATTTTCAACCAGGAGGTAGCACTAATCAAATATTTGTACTTGTGATATGTATTTTGCAATTTTAGCCCAGAGTCCTCCCAGTTACTTTGTCACATGTTCCCCAGTTGAATACATGTGGTTTTTGTTCTATGTTAAAATATATTTTTGGAAAACCAACATTCAGTCAAAATAAGCCTGAATTTTGGCTTTTCCTAAAATTTTAATTTTTTAAAATTTTAATCTAAAAAACTTATTTTTACACTCATTTATATATAATTTTCTTAAATAAAAAAATGGACACTTTTCTGACCATTTTCTTGAAAATTATCCGATTGTTAAGGAGTTAACATTATTTTATACTTCTTTTCATAGCCATATTTTAAGTGGTTGATTATGTTGGTATTCATCTTGTAATGAGTGATGCACAAGTTTTGTTAGTTAAAAGGGCTTGGTTGCAGAAATAAAAAATTCTTCCATGTGCTTATGTTAAAAGTTATTAATTCTTTCTTTTTCATTTTTTAATGTAATTGAAGTGATATATTGTTGAGAATTATGAAATTATTACATGTTGTAATTGCTGTAATATTCTGAAATTAAATGTTTTATCTATTTCTCCCTATATATTTTAAATATTAGTTATTGATATAATTACAAACCTATAATTTTTTTTCTTTCACATAATGTTTTTTTTCATATTTGTCCGAACATTATTCTGTGAAATATATGGTAAATTTTCCCCCTCTTTTAAAATTTAAAAAAAATTCTGGCATTTATGCATTGTTACACAAAATAATACATTTCTTTAAAGTAGGTTTTTCTTTTCATAGCAAATAATACTGCTACAAATACTGTTTGTGAACATTCAGCTATTATAAAACTAAATTTTAAATTTCTCTTTAGGTTCACAGAAAAATGGAAAAGCAAATAAAGTAAGTCTTTATGTTTGTAATAAAATTCAAAATAATAGTATTTGTTAAGATCAACGTCATGTGCCCCGCCCACATGAACAGCGCCACCTACTGGAAAATGTAAAACGATTGAGGAAGCTACAAGCTTTGAGACTGTAAACATTAATCTCCCGATTAAGCGGAGCAAAATCTATAATAACTATGTCCCATAGCGGATAAATTGTAAAGGTCCCATTTAAGCGGACAACTAAATAAATAATTCTTTAAGAGGTCCGTCGTATTGATTTCATACCTCTCCATTTTGGTCCTAGCGACCGGAGAAAATCAGCAAATATGGATGCGAAATCCACTACAAAAACAGCAACCATTAAGGATTTAAATCGGGCACGAGGTGCCATCAAAACCAAACTAACGAACATCAAGAAGTTCATTGATGCGTCATCAACTTCCGATGATGAGACAAAGACTGTCCTAACTGCAAAACAAAAACTAACCAGTGTATTATCGGTGAAACAAGAACTGGAATTATTATACAGCAAGTATTTAGAACTTGATGAAGATGAACAAGCTAGTAAAAAAACAGATGAAGAAATGTTTTCTTTACAGGATGAAAGAGATGAAATAGAGGTAAGTCTTCAATGCTTACTCTCTAAATACAATAATGGTGATCTTGTAACATTTAATGAAACTAAAAAAGATCACAATGAAGATTTGAAATCGTATATTGAGCATATAGAACATAAATCTAAGTTGCCTGAAATTCCCTTACCTACCTTTTATGGAAAAATAGAAGAATTTTCGAATTTTAAAAATCAGTTCTTAAGTCTCATTAATGAAAACAAGGATCTTTCAAAGGATCAAAAGTTATTTTATTTAAAATCTGCCCTCCGTGGTGAAGCAAAATCAATTGAAACAAGTGATGACACTTTCGATTCTTTATTTTGTGCTCTCGAAGATCGTTTTGAGAATAGGAGAGCTGTTGTAGATATTCATATTGACAATATGTTAAAAATTCAGAAACTGAGTTTTGAATCATCCAAAGGTTTAAAATCTATAACAGACTCCGTTAATAAAAGTTTAAGAGCATTGAAAAGTTTGAAATTAGAGTGTAATGATCTAACTAACGCTATTCTGGCAAATATTATATTAGAGAAGCTAGATAACGAGACAAGAAAGTCGTATGAGTTATCGTTGCAATCGAAAGAAATTCCTTCTCTAAAGGAGCTCTTAAAGTTTTTAGAATCAAGAGCATTAGTTTTAGATCAGTTAGGAAAAAATCCGTCGAATAACAGATTCAAAAGGGAATTTCAAGGAACAGGAAATAAAGCGAAAAATTTATTTGTCAGTTCTAATAAAGGCAATCAATTTATGAAGAAATGTGTACTCTGTAATACTGAACATCCGTTACAAAAATGTTATGAATTCTTAAAATTGAATGTTGCTGAACGTATTAAAGTATTAGAAAATCATCATTTATGTAAAAACTGTTTAAAGTGCCATAACGCGCCATGCAAGTCTAAATATATCTGCAGAGTATGTAAAAAACAAGGCCATAACTCATTAATTCATTTAGATCAGCAAAACGAAAGTAATGTTTTGCCTAGCTCAAATAGTGTTGCGCAATCAAATGCAAATCTAAATCCGAACGCTGAGGTTTTTCACTCTTCGGGTGGATCGACCTTGAACATTCAACCGTCAGAAATAAATCATACTCTTTTGTGCACAGCAAATATTCTTATTGAAAATAATGTTGGGCAAAAAATAAAATTAAAAGCTCTCTTAGATAGCGGAAGTAGTGTAAATATATTAAGACAGGATGTTGCCGATTCTTTAATGCTAGAAAAGCAAAAAATAAATTGTAAGATCTCTGGCATTTCCGGTGATGAATTCTTAGTTAAAAATAGATTGATAGCTACTATTTCTAACGAAAGCAATGATTTTTCAAGGGATGTTTCTTTTTTGATTCTTCCTAAAATTACTGATTTAACACCTGCAAGGAAAATAAACATTAATAACATAAACTTTCCAACTGAAATAAAACTTGCAGACAGTACGTTCCATATTCCCAGTCAAATTCATGTTTTATTAGGGGCTGAATTATTCTTCGAAATATTGAAATCTGAAAAATTTAGATCTTATGATAATTCATTGCTTCTTCAAAATAGTGTGTTCGGATATCTTGTCACAGGAACACTTAAAGGGACTGAGTCTCATTTCTTTTCTGGATTAATTTCTGAAGGGGAAATTTTAGAAAACTCAGTTAAAGAATTCTTTGAAATCGAATCATTTCCGGGTGATAACACAGATAATTCAAAGACATTTGAAAGGCAGTATTGTGAAGAACATTTTCTCTCAACTTACAAGAGAGATGATTCTGGAAGATTTATTGTCAAACTGCCAATAATCGAAGACAAACGCTCAACATTAGGGGATTCAAGGGAAATGGCAGAGAGGCGATTGAATTTGCTTTGGAAAAAGTTAAATAAAAATGAAATCATGGCAGAACAATACAAGGCATTCATCGACGAATATTTCATACTTAATCATATGGAGAAAATTGTTGATTCTGTTGATTCCGAAAGTAAAAACTTTTACATTCCTCACCATGCAGTTTTTCGTCCCGAAAGTTCATCTACACCTTTACGTGTTGTTTTTGATGCTTCTGCGACTTCAAATAATGGAGTTTCTCTTAACTCTATTTTATTAAATGGGGGAACAGTGCAACAAGAGCTTTGCTCTATAATTTTAAATTTCAGAACCTACAAGTATGCATTTTGTGCTGACATAAAAAAAATGTATCGGCAAATTTTGATAGATGAATCCGATAGAAACTTGCAAAGGATCCTCTGGAAGCCTAATCAATCTGCTCCTGTGGAAACTTACAGGTTATGCACTGTTACCTATGGTACAACCTGCGCACCATTTTTAGCGACTAGAGCTTTAAAGGCGCTCGCTGAAGAAGAACAAAATAACTACCCTGAAGCAGCCGCTAAACTTATAACGAATACTTATGTAGATGATATTTTGACTGGTAGTAATAACTTGCAAGCAGCTAAAGATTTACAGTATCAATTAATTGAGCTGTTAAAGAAGGGATGCATGGAACTCCATAAGTGGGTTTCAAACGATTCCGAACTTTTGAATGATCAAAAAAATTTAGAATATTCATTTCCATCAGAGTCTGACACAGTAAAGACTCTTGGAATGCTGTGGCGCCCAACATCCGACGTTTTCACGTTTAGAGTGGCTTGCAATTTAAAGAATAATTTCACAAAGCGAGAAGTTCTTTCAACTATTGCCAGATTGTTTGACCCGTTGGGTCTTATTGCTCCTGTGATTACAATTGCGAAATTATTCATGCAGAGACTTTGGCTTCAAAGGCTGAGTTGGAATGATCCAATTCCACCAAATGACTTGCATGACTGGATTTATTTTTTAAAGGACTTACCGGCAGTGAACGAGCTAGAAGTTTCAAGAAATTCACTCATCAACAATTCAAGTTCCATCGAGTTACATGCATTTGCAGATGCTTCTAGCAAGGCATTTGGCGCAGTTTTGTATTTGTGCTCCAAAAATGAATTAGGTGAAGTGCAATCCAGCATTTTGTGTAGCAAGTCACGTGTGTGTCCCATCAAAGCGATGACTATACCCCGTTTAGAATTGTCTGCAACATTGCTGTTGGCTCGTCTTGTATCCAAGGTGATATCAACTATTCAAGTGCCAATTAATCACATCTACATGTGGACTGATTCAACAATTGCGATATCCTGGATAAAAACTCCACCAGAAAGGTTAAAAACTTTTGTTGCAAACAGAGTAAGGGAAATCAATTTGTTGTGCCCAAATTACGATTGGAGACATGTAAAATCAGCAGACAATCCTGCAGATCTTATTTCCAGAGGTGTGTCAGCTAAAAACCTAGTGAACAATTCATTATGGTTTAATGGACCATCTTTCATAAAATCAAATATGTGTTTACCTGTAGAAATTAATGACTCTAAAAATGATGAAGAATATCTTAAGGAAGTTAAAACTTCCAGTGAGCCAGTATTATCATGTAAAATTTCTGATGAATTTGTTACTAATATTTTGGATTTGAGTAATAATTATGCTAAAATTTGTCGTATTGTTAGTTATATTTTTAGATTTGTGTTTAATATGAAGTCTCCTACTGAAAGAAGGAAAGGTAAGTTGGAAATACAGGAGATCAAGGAAGCTTCTAATTTCTTGGTAAGAAAGGTACAATTGTCTGAATTTGCAGATGAAGTTAAAGTTTTATCTAAGAATGTTAATCTAAATCAGAGTAAAATTAAAAACTTGGCCCCATTTTTAGATGAAAATAATGTTCTTCGTGTGGGTGGCCGTTTACAAAAGAGTAAGCTAACTGTAGACGAAAGACATCCTAAGCTTCTGCCTTCCAATCACAGGCTTACAAAACTAATAATGTGCTCATTTCATTTAAAACATTTGCATGTAGGTCCCCAAACTTTACTGCACCTTGTCAGGCAGGAATTTTGGCCAATTGGCGGGAGGAATTTAGCCAGAAAAATAGTTAATGAATGTGTTGTTTGTTTCAAAAACAAACCAATCAGCTGTAACCAATTGTTAGGAAACCTGCCAGCTGAGAGAGTTAATCCTAGTCCACCATTCTCAAATTGTGGGATAGATTTCTGTGGCCCTTTTTTAATTAAATATAAAGGTCAACGCAAGGGTATCTTTCAAAAGATTTATGTAGCAGTCTTTATTTGTTTTGCTACTAAAGCAATTCATCTAGAATTAGTCACCGATCTAACATCTGAAGCTTTAATTGCAACTTTAAAACGCTTCTTTGCACGACGAGGCAAATGTTCTTGTATTTTCTCAGACAATGCTGGGAACTTTGTAGGAGCAAATTCAGAGTTGAAGAGACTGCTAAAATTAGTAAGTAACCCTGATAATAATTTAGCTAACTATCTAATTTCAGAAAGTATTAATTGGAAATTTATTCCTCCAAGATCTCCAAATTTTGGAGGTTTGTGGGAATCAGGAGTCAAATCCTTCAAACATCATCTAAAAAGAGCGGCAGGTGCTGTTAAATTAACTTTTGAAGAATTTTTAACTTTGACAGCTGAAATTGAAGGAATCTTGAATAGCAGACCCATTGTTCCAATGTCTTCTGACCCTCATGATTATTCAGCCTTAACGCCAGGCCATTTTTTAATTGGTCGTCCTTTAACGTCAATTGCTGAACCATCATTAATTGAAAGGGCAGATAATTATTTGTCTAGATGGAAAAGGGTAACTAAATTATTGCAACAAATTTGGAAAGGTTGGAAGCGGGATTATTTAAATAATCTTCATCTTAGAAACAAGTGGCAATTTACAAAGGATAATGTGAAACCTAATGATATGGTAATACTTAAGGACACTGATTTGCCTCCATATAGATGGAAATTAGGTAGAATCCAAGAAATAGTTAAGGGTTCAGATGGTTTAGTTAGAGTAGTAACCGTCAAGGTTGCAAATGGCATTGTTAAAAGAGGCATAAGCCAAATATGCTTGCTTCCCATAAATAATTGAACATTTGTAAATTACACATGATATTAAATTGCTTTATATAATTGATCTTAATGTATCTCCAAAGGATATACAGTACATTTGAATTTCATATATGTATATATTTTATTTCTTTTTTGTAATGTATAATGTGCATATTGTTTTGTATCGAATGTTTATATGGCAATTTGTTTAATTTGTAATCGTATAATTGTATCTGTAATTGAAATTATATAATTTCAAGGCGGGAGTATGTTAAGATCAACGTCATGTGCCCCGCCCACATGAACAGCGCCACCTACTGGAAAATGTAAAACGATTGAGGAAGCTACAAGCTTTGAGACTGTAAACATTAATCTCCCGATTAAGCGGAGCAAAATCTATAATAACTATGTCCCATAGCGGATAAATTGTAAAGGTCCCATTTAAGCGGACAACTAAATAAATAATTCTTTAAGAGGTCCGTCGTATTGATTTCATACCTCTCCAGTATTATCTTCTTGTTTAATATAATTCTACTGTAAAAAAACCTTCTCTTTTTCGAATATTTAAAATATACTAGAAAAATCCTTTATTTGTACCATATTTCTAAAAACATTGTTAATGATCTCTCTGATCTATTTATTAAATCATAATATTTTATTGTGTTTAATTTTAGAAGAAAGAAATTTTCCTGTTGCAATTATTTTATAAAAATAATGCGAGTAAGAGAACCTTCCCCTCAATTAGAAAATTCCAAATACGGAGTATTTCACATCAATTAAAAATATATAAATAAGTTAGTAAAGTAATAAAAAAGTAAGATTAAGTAGGCTTTAAGTGTAAGAATAGGTAACACCATAATTATTTATAATTTTTGAAACATTTTTATATATTTTTTTATTGGTGGAAATAAAATAATTTGACTAGTAATTGATTGAATAATTTCTGCCTTATATAATTTGTTATTCATCATGTGCATTTTAAAATATTATTTTCATAGTGTTGGAAACTATTTATGATTTATTTTTTAATGAATTGATACTAATCCATTTTGGACTTTTTTAAAATAATTTTTTAACTTAAAAAGACATGGTCTTTTTGAGATCGATTTATGTTAGTTGTGCATAACTTTTAATAGTGAATCTGAAGTTTGAACATCTATAATGTAGTGAAGGTAATGCTGATTCTAAAATAAACATTACTAGATTATATTTTTAATAGATAAATTTACTTCATCCATGAGTATTACTTATCAAGCAGATTTTTTTTCATCACATGTAATAATTTTAATTTTTTTAATTATAATTATTTTCTTAATCCTCCAAAGTTTTTTTTTCAGAAATTGTTACAGATTAGAAAAGTATATCAAAGTCTTGTTTTGCTAGGTTTTTAAGATTAAATATTTTTTTTAGCATTGTGAATATTTTTAAAAATATATTACTCAATGTGTGCAGAAGTTTTTTTTAAAAAATCTGAATTAAAAATCTTTTTTTATTTGTAAAAATCAAAGATTTTGGTTTCATCTGAATCTTTTAACACCTTTTATGCATCATTAGAGATGTTTGTAAATAAGATTTTAACTCTTTTCAAGTTTGCAATTAGTATTCTTTCTAGGTTATTTGAAAATAAACAGATCCACAAAAAAAAAAGGAATTGGATCAGTTGAATAAAACAATGCACAAATTCTTATTTTAATTTCAAATTTTTATTAATAACTAATTTTGTATTTTTTTTAAAAAAATTGAATAAAAATTATGTATTAGAAGTTTTTATTTAAATTAAGTGAAACACAAAACAGTAATCAATATTATTTATAGTGTGTATGCATTAATTATTTATGATTTTTCCTCTTTTGAAATGTTAGAAAATAATATTTTTTGCCCGAAAAATGTTATTTTGTATTATGAAATTGCAGGGGAAATCTTTTGTTGAGAGTTTTGGAAAATTCATTCCTTTTTACAATTCAAATAAAGATAAAACTTCTGGAAGGAACTATTCTGGAGATAATTACAAAGGATATTCTGGACCGTCAAATCGAGAAAAGTCTGATAAAGGTATTTTTTTAATTGCTTCCAATAGTATTATATATATCAAAATACAACTGATTAATTCTTTTTACATTTATATTGGATAAAGATAAATGCTTATCTCTGAAACATAATTATAAACATTTATTTAAGCTCATTAAATAACAATTATCTTATATATTGTAAATACAAACTGGGCTACATCTCAATTTAAAAAGTCTTTTTTTTTATCGGATAAGTTATACAACATCAAATTTAGTCTTAAGTCTGTTCTATGATTTGAGGAAGTAAAGGTATTTGAATAACATTGTATGCATAAAATAAACTGCCTTTATCAGCTTAAAATAAACTTGAGTAGATAAATTGATGTTAAGTTAGTAAAAATAATGCTTGCATATATGTTTTTATTTAGCATTTAATATGCCACATTGTTAAGATAACAAAATATGTTAGAAAAATAAAGGGAACAAATGTGTGTCTGTTCATGCTGTGACACTGCTGTTTGTTTAGATACTAAATTTGGCACAAATGTGTTTAGAAAATAAACATATATTAAAAGGTTTGGGAGGGTTTTAATTCAAAATTTAGCATATATTGTCATTTTTCTAATATAATCTCACAGAATATGACTCCTAGGCTAGAATAATAAATTAGTTTTACATTATTTTAAAATACAAATTTTTTATTATTATTAACATTATTGGGGGGGGATGCCATTTGTGTGATATTTTTGCATTATCAACAGCTAAAAGGAATAAAAAGGATCTGTTTATTATCTGTATTAAATACAAGGAAGAGGATTTTAAGTACAGTTATACTGTAAAACTAATATATACATAACTAAGAAAAAGTAATGCTAAAAAAATTTGCATTTTGAAGGATATGTTCAATAAAATTGACCCCCCCCCAATAAAAACGACCAATAGATTGTGCTCACAAATTTAACCAACCTGGGTTTTGGAAATTTAGATAGCTATAAAACACAAAGCTGGATGTGGATCCATTATTAAATGCTATAAGAACAATGAATCCTCGATTGAAGCAATAAAAGTCCCACACAATGAAAGGGATCAAGACAAATAAGAGCCCCTTTTCATTAAATGGGCTGCTGAACTTAGTCCGCCATTTTGACAGAAAGGGGAATTTGTTGATTGTCCATGAAATGGCAGACCATCCATCAGTGTGGACCACTTTCTTTGTAAAAATTGTGAAGGGAAATTAGACAGCCCAGATTTCAATGGGAAGTAACATAGTGTGTAAAGCTAATAGATTAACAGGAATTCAGGAAACTTCAATTTGATCCATTCTACATGGAATTTGGAAACTGTATCTGCATAAGATACAGACACTTCACCAATTATTGCTTGCAGATTCCAATGAGAGACAACTGCAACTTGGGCACTTGCTTAGCTGGAAAATGACCCACAGTGCTTGCTAAAAATCACTTGGACAGATGAAACTTACTTTTTATTACATTGTGACATCAATATGCTGAACAGACTATCTGAACGATATCAAACTCTTGTGAGCTGATGACTAAACCACTACATTCTCATCATGTGACTGTTAGATGTGGTTTAACTACTTTCTTCATTCTGTGCCCTTTCTTTTCCTTCATTCTGTGCCTTTAGGAGCATTACCTTGTATCCAATTTAAAAACTGTTCCTGCATTACAGAAAAGTATCTTGTGCTTTTGCGATCCCACATTTTGTGATTGTTTTACTGCTAAGATTAGTGTTAATATATTCTCACCTCCATCAGGTTGCTGCCCCATCTCATGTTGCATGATATGTCAAATTATTCCTTCTAGACTGAGTACTGAGTTCTAAGCCGAGCATGTAAGATTAATTAGTCTCTACAATCACCAAACCTTACTCCTGTTGACTTTTGATTGTGAGCATACCTAAAGTCTTATCTCCTTGGGCTCTCAAGTCATTATGGTAGAAATAAATGATACCATTCAGCAGGTCATATGTGGCATGAATGCCAAAATGTTATACTTGGTTGCAAGAAGCTTATTTATATACCCACTTATTTCTTTGTCTGTGATTGTGGTTTTCTTAAACGTCTTTTGTTTTAAAATAAAATGTGTGGTGTTAAATTACTATGCTTTATTTATCTTAATTTGCTCATTTATATGCACACACCATATATAGTTCATTTGTTTAATATTTTTTTTAATGCATGGAGATTTAAAGTCCTTTGAACATCTTCCTATAAGCTGCAATTTTTTTTCAAGTGTTACTTTCTTTTTTATAATTTTTTGAAGTAAAATCAGTAGTTAAAAGATAGATAGACAGGAATTTTTTTCTCTAATGATGCTCTGTGATTCAGAGAAATTCAACTTTTTTGACAAGTTTATGTAAGAGATAAACAGAACTGATAAAAGGTCATTAAAATAGCATAGTTTTTATTTGTATAATAATTTAATTCTTAGATGTAATTTGCTGTGAGAACTGTGCTTATTGATTTATGTATAGGAGATTTAATTAAAGTTAAGAAAAACGACCATTCCTTGTGAACCAGATGATTGGCCCAGGTATTTTAACTAAATATTAGTGAATAAAAATAGAATAATGAGGGATGTGGAAGTGATGTTACCATGGTACAAAGGACAACTTACTATTATCAGAAAATAGATTATTTGGATACTTATATATTTAATGTTTTTAAAATGTCATAAGACTTCATTCAGAAGTTTAATTTATCTGTAAAACCGTTTTGTTTATCAATATCATTTATATAAGGCCACTTTAAGTTGAATCACAATTGGATGATTAAAAAATGCTTTATTGAGGACATAATAATGCTTAAAGTTATTTGTAGATTTAAGTGACTGACTCTAAAGGCATTTTCTAAGAACATTCAAACAATATAAGTAATTGAAAGCAAGCATCCTTAAAATACTGAATATAAATTTAACTATTAGTAATATTGAATATCATATATATAATCTTAGTTGTGAGTTATTTAGATGTAACTTTTAGAAGTTCCTTCAATTTTTTTTAACAATTTTAATATCAAAAAGTCACTTTACATGTTTTAAAATTAAATCTTGATTTATTCCTTATGATTAATTTACATTTATTTTAAATGAAAGAGAATATTTTTATTTAGCAGTAATATTATAATGAGCAATTTTATTAGTGAAGGAGTTTTTGTTTAACATTTTTAACTCTGGTTTAAAAGAAAGTTTTTTAATGTTTCTCAGTTAACAAATTGCAAATTTTTCTTTGAAAATTGAAATGAAATAAATATGATTTGGAAATGTTTAAGGTAAAAACGATTTCATTACTTAAGAAAATTTTGAGATTTCATGCAACAATCTTTTTTTTTTCCCTAATATTTTAAAAATTTATTTTTGTTGAATTGATTGAAAACGTATGACATATTTATAAAATTGAAAGTTGTCAGTTTGAAGTTCACATGAGAATTCTTATCCCATGTATCTTTAATCAAGCAGTTGCCCTGAAAAGAAAAAGAAAATATTTTGCTGAAGTGTGATCACATAGTACAAGTTGAAATACAAATTGCAATGAAATAGAAATCATTTGCAGATTGAATTTTTCAATTACTTTTTGTACTTATTGTTAACATTAAATCTTGTAATACCCAATAATTCCATGTATGCATTTATATTGTCCAGTTTAGGCATATTAAAAACTATAATTAACGAAAGGTTACAAACTAAGCATAAAAATTTGGAACATTAATTTTCGTGTTGTAATTATAAAATTAAATGAACATTGTGAACCAATTCTCTAAATTTTGATATTTTGCTCTATTCCTTCTCGCTCTTATCTGTAATTAGTTTAGTATTAAAATTCTTTTATTATTTTTTTCCTTTCATTAAACTTTTAAATAAGCTTTTGTTATGTAAGAAATAAAAAGAGAAGTGAATTCATATTGAAATAAGATCTTAATGTCATTGAACAAATCAGAGTTAAATATCAGAGCAGCAAAGCAAGAATAAAGACACAAATGAGTCAGTCACCTGTGTAGCTGGAGACAGCAGGAAGAGAAGTAATTTTATTTAGTGAACATTCCTATATATAATATACATTTTGAACTCATGGTGCCATCTATTGGCACATAGTATAATTAAAACTAACATTTTAACACTCCCACTTCCACTTTAGTTTTAGATTATACACTCAATATACAGAGTAAACCAGAAACTTGATTAATATACACACAAATTAGCAAACAGATTCTAAACCATGCTTACAAAACACATAAAAAAACTTGGTTATAAACATAAAATAACATAACTGACACTTAAATAAACTCATATCAACTTGCATCAGTTACAGATTTAAACCCACTGATCGGGAACACAACTCGTGTTTTGCTCATGGTACAGCTTTTGTCAGAAAGCCTGCTATCATTCTAGCAGTTGGCATCTGTTCAACAGTAATCTGTTCACTCTTTATCACTTCCCGTACAAAGTGATGTTGGATATCAATATGTTTGCTCCGTGTATGGTACATATTATTTTTACTCAGATTTATGGCTCCATTGTTATTACAATACACTGATATTCCATCATCGTGCGTGATTCCCAAGTCTATCACAATTTTCTTAAGCCACATAGCTTCCTTAACAGCAGCAGACAGAGCTATGTATTCAGCTTCTGTAGTGCTTGTTGCAACTGTGTGTTGTCTTTTACTATACCATGACACAGCTCCACCACCGATCATGAAAACATATCTAGTTGTAGATCTTATATCTGCTATGTCTCCTCCGTAATTGGAATCACAGTATCCAATAACATTATCACCATGGTATTTAGTATAGCTTAGCATTGTTTCTGTGGTCCCTCTAAGGTATCTCATGATACGCTTTATAGCAGTCCCATGTGTTTTGTTAGGACTGTTGCAGAACTGGCACATTAAATTCACTGCAAAACTTATGTCTGGCCGAGTTGCCTGAGCCGCATAAAGGAGACTTCCAACTGCTGCTTGAAATGGGATTTTTCTCATATCCTCCTTATTATTTGTAAGTTTATTTAATGAAATATTACTGTCCAAAGGCGTTGTGACAGGATGTGACTCATGCATACAGTACTTGCGAAGCATACTCTCCACATACTGAGTTTGATTCAGGCTAATAGACCCATTTTTCATATCACGTTTAATTTTAATTTCTAAGCAATAATTTGCAGTACCTAGATCTTGCATATCAAATCTCCTTTTAAGTTCATCTTTAACCCAATTTTTAAGCTTTATGGAATTACTAAAAATTAGCAAATCATCCACATAAATGGTTACTATAAATAGATCATTATTTTGATCTCCTTTAATGAAAGCACAACTTTCAAAGGAACTTTCTCTCAATCCCATTTCAACCAAATCTTTTTCCAATGTTTGGTACCAAAGTCTACCACTTTGTTTTAAGCCATCTAATGCTTTGTTTAGTTTCAAAACCTTATCTTTAAGATTTCTACCATAGTATTCATTAAAACCCTCTGGTATTTTCGTATAAATTTCCTCATCTAAGGTCATTAATTATAATCTACAATTAATTTATTATTAATTAATACTAACACGTAATTATAATCTCATTTGAAATGCAGATTTTAGGCTGGGAAATTATACTACCTTGGTTTTTTTCCCACTTGTTATATCAAAAATATTAGTTTCCGTTTTATTTCAATTTTTATAAATAACTTAATATGCATGATTCTCCAAAAAGAAGTAATTTTTAAGCGTCATTATGAGCTAGACATTAAAGCTGCGATATTTTAATTGCTTTAGACTTCTTTTGTTTATTCTAGGATATTAATTTCTTAATGAAGTTAGCACCTATGATAGGTTAGTATTATTAAAACACAGTGTATTTTACCTTTCACAGTATTATCACTTTCTGAGTCCTCTAGTAACTGCATGAATAGTAAACAGCATCTTTCTTCATTGGCTTTCAAATAGAGAACAAAAATATTTGATGACACAATAAAAATGGTTTGAATTTAGTGCAGTAATGAAGTATTGTTAGAAATCATGCTAAAATTAATGATAAAATACAATGTTATTAAAATTTATTGGGGTAAAAAGTGGGTCAACTGTCAAATGGTATTATTAGAAGAAAAAAAGGTTAGGAGAGTGACATTTTGTAATAATAGTTTTCTGGATTTAAATTTAAAATATACCAACATCTCATTATTTTTTTATTAATTTTTTAAATTAATCTAATGTGCACATAACAACTATTCATTTTAAATACTTTTGTAGTAAAGTGTGGTATATTTGATAGCATTAGATCAAACTACTTGACTTTTAGGGTACCAAAAAAAAAGATATATATATTCTCTCTTATTATTGGCTGAGATAATTTCAATTCTGTTATATATATATATACCTTTGAGTACACATTTCTGAGATGAAAGTTCAAAAACAAAAGATTCTTCATGATGAGTACAAAAAATATATTATTTGAATTCTCAAGTAATTATATTAAAAAAATATTATATTAATAAAACCAATTTATTTGAACTCTGTGTAAACTGTCACAGAAAATTTGCTCTTTAGATTAATATTTTTTAACGTGTAAATTTACTATCACAAATTTAAAATTTTAATTAATACTCTGTAAATTTGTTTATATATTCTTATCCAGTTAGAGGGCCAGTACAACCGCCACCAACAAAACCTGATGAAGCTGTTAATGAACTTCCTTGTGAATTTTGCGGTCGGTTGTGTTCTGCTGAATATCTAATTGAACATGAGGTACAGGCTATTTTCTCGTTTTATTTGATATAATTCAGAATTAGGCTGGAATATTGTTTGCAATAATAAAACATATTGTCAAGAAATAGATAGTATTTATCAATGGTAAAGAATTGTGCAATGATTTGTTTTTAATTTGATATTGCTATAGAGTTTATCATACTTTTGAAAATGTTTCAGAATTTTTTTTATTGTTTTATGAACAATGCAAATTTTTTAAATAAGTAGTTTCACTTTGTATGTGAGGAATTTTAAGTAGTTGTATTTGTGTACATTATACTGTTTTGCATACTACATAATCAAATAATGCAATATAGTCATATCTGTATAAATTTGGATCTAATTATCATACTTTTTCTTCATATTTCATTATAACAGAAGTACCCTGTGCAAATCTTCCACATCTTTCTGTTTTCATTTTCTAAACATAAGTTATTATAATTTCTTAACTTTTCCAAAAATTAATTATTTGTTAATAAATAAAGGACTAGACTTATTTCTTGACTAAATTTACTTATTTATTCAATTGAATTAATTCCTTAATTAAATAAAATCATTCGTTGTTTATATTATTATATTCCCACTTGATCTCCATCACATAGTTAAAATTAGAAAGGTGCATGGTAACTCTTTATTGTAATGTTATTAATCAGAAAGGTTTAGTTAAACTGCTTTTATTTTAATAAATAAAATTTATTTGAAATGTGTAATATGGCAAGTGTAATAAAGCAAGAGTGACGTTAACTGATATTATTTATGCTTCAAAACATTAAATTCATTGTTAACAGAATGATGATAATTTTTTTCTTTCTAATACATAAAGTATGCATAGATCATCATCAAGTTTGATTTACAATTTAGAAGAGTTTGTGTTTTAGATATCATATTTTTGAAAGTATTATGTTTAGATGTTTGTTCCTTATGTTAAACTTTTAAATTTCAATTATTTTTGGAGATTATTTAAAACAGAAATGGGAAAATACTTTTCTTTACTTAATTTATTTCACCTGTCATTATAACTCTACAAAAAAATGGAGCAATAGGTACACATTTTTTTTAAAAATATGCACATTATTCATATTGTATGAAATAGCATGCATTTTATCTTTATTTATCAACATATCATTCATATTAACTTTAAATGTTTTAGATATTTTTAGCTATTGCATTTATTTAATGCACATATCTTTGTTTACAAGTTATGATGTGTATAGTTAAAAATGGAATGTTTTTATTTAAATGTGTTATTAACATACTTATTAAATCAGTGTCATTAAAAATATAATCTTTGAGTTCTTATGTTAGAACAGTTGTTATGAAAAAAAAATAATTTTTAATCTCTAAGATGTCAAGAAAATAGTTTTCTTTCAGATAAATAATTCCTGAAATTCTCATAAGGAAATATCAAATATGTAAAATTAAAAAAAAATTAAATAAAAATGCTTTTAATTTTTTTCAGAATTTTTTTTATTTAAATCAATCAAATACATTTGGTTTATTAATACCAAATACATATATTGTCATATAATTTACTAATTGAAACTGATACTACTTTACATCCAGATTGTTCAATCATGCATTTAATTTTCACTGGCCGGTTGCAGAATTTCTTCAAGCAAACATTATCTCCTTCAAATCTCTTCATATTAAATTTGAATCCTTCTTGATGATGAGAATTTCAAAGGTTCAGATTAGAGAAAGACAGATCTCTTTTTCCTTTACTATTATATACTCCACATGGCCCTCTAGACCAGTTTTATCTACAAGGATGGAATGTGTAAAACAGTTGAATGAATCATTAATTTCATTCAGATTATTTCCCATCTCTTTTTATTGTTTTGACACTTTATTTTTTTTTCTTGTTCAGTAATAAGTGTTTGTAAATATGATATTGTTAGCTTTGTTATTGTATATTTATCATAAAAATTGTTATATTACATATTTTCATTATTACTGAATGTGAAATTTATATTTATTTGTAAGTTGTATTATTTTTTTAGTCTGGTTGCCGCCCTGATTTAATGAGTTTTCCTACATCTAATGATGAAAATGACCAAAAGGTTGTCATTGCTGCTGCAAGTGCATCTCCAATTTCTCATATATCTGGTATGGGTGCTAGATCCAAAAATAGCAGAGAAGAAAAGGATGAGTGGAAAGAAATACAGTATGGAAAGAATAAGCAAGTACCAACTAGAGAAAATTTTGAATTCAGATCCAGAAGTACCCAGGAAGAAAATACTGGGTGGAAAGAAATACAGTATGGAAAGAATAAGCAAGCAACCACAAGAGAAAATTTTGAATTGAGATCCAGAAGTACTCAGGAAGAAAATACTGCATGGAAAGGAGCACAATCTAGAAGAAATAACCAGGCATCATTTGGAGAAAACAGTGATTATAGAAAAAAAGAAAGAAATGTGCACCAAAACAGGGTAACAATATAATTATTGATGACTTATAGAGTTCATGTCCTTCTTTATGAATTATATTGTAAGAAAATATTTCAATTATCAATGATTTTACAAAATTTCTTCATTTTTCAATCTGTTGTGTCTGAAAAAAAATGAAGGGAATTATATATGTATATTTGTGAGTACTCTAATTCAAAAGCACAATAGGCTGTATGAATGAAATATGGAATATGGTCTTTAAATGAATATTTGTTTTATTTTGTAAAAATAAAAAAAAATATTTATATTTATTTTTCAGAAAAATTTGCTGTGAAGAATCTTATTCTATCTGAATCAGAAATTAGAATAAGAACTTTTTCTTATAATTTTTTAATAGTGTTTTGAGCTTGCGATTTATCAAACAATTTTCACTAAGCATAATATATAATTTGAGGATAGAAATAGTAATATTGGGATTTTTTTACATAAATATCCTTTTGAGGTATTCATTTGATACTGAAAAGTCTTTATCATTTTGATAAATATATAATGATAATATATATATAGATCAATCAATAGAGGTAAATAAACTATTTTCATCAGTATTTTAATTTGGCCAAACTAACTGCTATTTTGTAAAAATAATTTCCTTTAAAAAATGTTTCTTTATTAAAAATTTAAAGTGGGGGGGGGGAAGCATGATACAATAGTTATAAAAATTACATAATTCTGTTTTAAAATATACCATTTTTATTAATAAGCAATTGAATGTAATCAGATAGTGAGCATTTTTTTATACTTTTCATACCACTCTGATTTTAATATTAATATTTTTTTTTAACTTTTTTCAGTCAAATGACAAAGACAAGTTTTTCTTTTACTCATCACAAGACGCTGATGAAATTTCTGAAAACCAGTCTACCAATTCTAGACAGAAGAGACATCCTCAAATGAAGGAAAGTCCAGAAACTTCCAAGATTAAATCTGATAAAGAATTCGGCACTGATTATGGAATTAAAAAAGATGAATCTGGCGAAGATCGCTTCACTGCATTTAAGTTCAGCTCATCTAAATTTAATGAGGGCTCACAGAATAATTCACATTTTAGGAAAAAGGTTAGTTTCTTTTAAACTGGTGCTTATTAAACTTTTAACTTTGAAAAATAACAAATGTTACTTACTTAGACTAACTAATCGCAATACATTTCACTAATCTTTTATCTCCTTATAATTAAATTAAAGTCATATTTAATTTTACAGAATTTATTTCATGTGCAGTTTTTTCCCCTTTTATAAAAGTGTGAATAATTAATGAATTTTTTTCAGCAACTTTCACCACTTTAACCAGTTAATGATATTTTTGAAAATTTCTTTTGAATTATGTTAAAATTTGTAAAGTAAAATTAAGTTATGTTGGGAAAAAATAAAAAAAATTTCAGATTTCAAAAACATTGAAAGGATTAAAGATTTAAAACATTTAAGATTTTGAGAGAAAAGCTTTGATTTACAAAAAGTTTTAACTTCGATTGCTTTCATTATCTTGAAAAGGAATCAAAACAAATTTTAAAATGAAGAAGTTTTGGCTTTAAAATGTGGCTAATGAGTAATATATGCCAGTCCAAAAAATTTGGAATTTGTGAACATATATTGACTTTTTAGACATAGTGAATATATATATTGACTTATTAGACTTAGTAAATATATAATAAATAAATGTATATAGAATTTTAAACTAAACTAACATAACAATGGAATGATTGGTTTTTTCAAGGAAATGAAATGTAACTCTCGTGAAAGCAGAACACTTGACATTAATGGATTAATATGCTTAAATCTTTTCCTTCTAATATAATTATGATTATATTAGTATATTATGTAATTTTTTTCATATGTTTTGGTAAATTTACAAAGACCATGGTCCAGTCTAATTTTAA
The DNA here is from genome assembly GCA_026289955.1 of Argiope argentata. Lineage (NCBI taxonomy): Eukaryota > Metazoa > Arthropoda > Arachnida > Araneae > Araneidae > Argiope > Argiope argentata. Next base: position 3,067,707 of record JAOUZG010053459.1, on the reverse strand, counting down.
TAATTAATGAAAATTAATAACTAAATTTAAAAAAATAATATTTATAATGGAAGAAATAAAAAAATATTTAGCAGATGGTCGAAAAGTTCAGGTATGTGAGAATTTAAAAAAAAATGTTTGAAAGTAATCAGCTTATTCTATATAATTTTATTCACTATATATATATATAAATATATATATAAATTTATAACCTTTTTTTTGTAAGTTAAAAACATTATTTGAACTCCTTTCTTTACTTAAATGTATTTTATAAATACCCTTTTTAGATATGTGGGGTGCATAATCATTACTGCACTTTCATTATCACATCATATTATTGTTAGAACTCCATTAATTAAAACTAGACTTAAATTACATTATATTGGTATGTTCAATTCAGAAGTTTCTATATGAATTATATTTTGAAACTTATCAAACTGAATTTGTGCCTTATTTTTATGATGTGTTTGAAATATAGATAAATAATTTATTCATCTCTTTGTTACTATGCTTTAATATATTATTATTTTGATGGTTTTATATTTTTTAAGAAATGATTTTGAATATTAAATTTTATATTATTGAACAGAATTTCTTTGTATAAGATACATCTAGGACTCCTTTAGTTAGTATGAACTTTAGTCTGTGTTTCTCTGATTCATAAAATCTTCTTGAAAAATAAAATAAATAAGGTATCATCTTTTGTTATTGAAAATAATTGCATTTAATCTAAAAAAAACTATTTTTCCAGAATGATAATATCTTATCAAGTGATGTAAAAAGCGCTCGTGATACAAAGAAAAGTAACTCTTATAGTTTTCAAACATTTTCTGAAGAATCTGAATCCAAGATTGAATCTTCTAAACCCTCCATCAGTAGGGAAATTAAGGCTGTTGGTGCGGAACGAACTGAGAAAAAAAGAATCCTGTATTCAAAGAAAGATGCTGAAGCAGATTTAACACTGATCAATAAAGATTTTGAAGAAATGCATTCTCAGAAACCGGTAAAGTGTAATTTGTCATATTTAGTGTGCATTTCAGTTTTATATTAAATGTCAGCACGGTTTTCTAGCCTTTGGTTCTGATTATTTTTTGTTTATATTTTTTGTTTATAAAAACTTGAAACTTTAGAGTCACAAGATATACCTGAATGTTACTTTTCATTTAAAAAATATTATTTACTCTTAAATTTGATACAAAATCTTTTTTCCTTTAAATTATACTCTTTTTTCTACAGTATGTTTTTACAACCATCATTAAAGATATCCATCACAAATTTCAGCTTTACTTAATTTCCAATTTAAAAATAGCTCACTTTTGTCATGTAACTTAACACAGATGAGGTTTTTAGTAGATTTGGTTCCTGAATATTAGTGAGTTTCAATATTCTATTATTCTTATGATCCATAGTAAAATAAAGGAAATTTTCCGAGTATAATATAAAAACTTGGTGATCAATAGTGGAGAACTTTTGCCTGTTATTCATATGTGTGCTGGTGATTGAAGATTTGAAAGATTGGACATATTAAGTGGCAATTGAGGAAATTAAAGAAAACCAACTATAGATTTGATAAAAAGCTCTATGCTGTTTCATCCAATTACTGTTCTCTAACTGAATAGAATAGTAATTCTCTCTTTGGAAAAATAGCATTCAGAATTCTGGTTTTTTATTAACTAGCTCCTTTGGACAGAGAAAATTTTCATAATCGATCGCTTTTAATATATTATATGTATCCATTTCGACATCATTGTACTTGTTGGAATAGGAGGTGGAGAGAATTTTTAGCTCTTCTTGCACTCAACCATTTAAAAAGGCTGGCCCCTTGAACTTCCTTATTAGATAGGCGGTATCTGTTATTATCTTCATAAAAGTATTTTGCTATCAATAAATCTGAGGCTTTTACTTCTGTTTACAGATTTGTGTACAATAGAAATAAAAAAAAAGTTGGAACCACAAACAAAGACTTGTAAAATTTAAATTGTTAACTGACATCTCCCTTCAAATTTTACATCATAACATTTGGAATTTTTTGACTGAAAGAAATCTTATCATTAAATTTAATTGGTAAATATTATTTTTCTGTAAATATCTTGAACTTGAAATTTGGTTGCACATAAAGCAACTACCTTAGCCTTAGTGTGTTATTAAATTAAACTGCTCTGGTTAAAAGTATCCTGAAATTATAATATTGAAAAAAAATATCATATAATTATTTTTGAACTTTAATTACAATATGGTGTCTTCATTAATCTGCATAAGAATTTATCAAGTTCAGCATGATTTCTATAGATGTTGAAATGAGAATTGGTCTCTTTCTAATCATATCATTTAAAATATTATCACATTAACTTTTATAGAAATTCAAAATTTTAATTTATTCTAATAACAAATTTTATCATTTTAAGAAGGTTGCCACGGCATCCTAAAATTTAAAAAAAAAACATTAAAACAATTGAAAAAATCCCTGAAAACAGAAAATACTGGAAATCTGAAATTCCTTTTTTTTTATCCCAAAAAATGCTGCACTCTGAATGTAGCAAGAATAAAAGATTGTAGCCATAGCACCAAAAAGGGAACAGCTGGATGGAAATGGAAATATGCCCTTTTTCTACTTGTTCTACTCTTTTTTGTATAGATAAGTATAATTTCAATTCCAGTGACAATTGTTTTCTTTCAGTGTGATTCCTGGATCAGCTAATGGGGATGTGTAGAATTGCCATAACTACATGAGAGAATAGAATAAATTGCCCCAGTAGAGTAGCAACATTCAATCTGTGGAAACACAGTAGTTTTTAGCCAATTATGCTTGAATGTATTGTTTTGTTTGTTTATTTTTCATTGTAGATTAGAGAATTTTTTAAAACTAATAAACTACTAAAAGTCTGTATTGAATACTGATTGGATGGATAAAAATATAAAACCTGGTGTTACTTGAATAGTTTAGAGAAGTTGTGTGAAAATCTTTTGTTATGTACTGCATGTTTTGCAAGAAGTTAATAAATATAAAGTAATATGGAAAAATGTCACTCAATAGTCATACCAGTAGAGAAAAAAAAAAATGTAAATGTTGGTTCAAAAAAGCTTCCATTGATATTGGGCTTTCTATTTAAAAGGAATGCAGTAGAAAATGATAGGCAAAGTTTGAAAATATCCAATTTGATGTCCAAAAATAAGCAAAGTTTGTAGTTTAAGAACAATAATTTAAAGTTGAACTTTTATGGGCTTTATAACTGACTGGTCACATACTATTTTTAGAGCATTCATTGGTGGAAATACTTTCACATTTGTTCCTTAAAATGCATTTCGCCGCAAAAAATATACTTTAGGTTTACAAAATGTTTGTTCATTATTTGTTAAGCATTAGCTCCCTTTTCCAACTATATCTAAAGAGATTTTTTTTTTTTTGAAATTTGTTTTATACTTTGACAAAACTCTGAACTTTCCTTTAAAAGGCGAAATGGATCTTACTGTAAGATGTTGTTTGAATCAAGCAATATAATTTTCAGAAGATATCAAAATACAATATTATTAATGTATACCATTACTTAAGAATTGTTTGAAAAATTTAATGTTGCATCAAATTTGGGGATGCAGTTACTTTTCAAATTAATATGGATGCAACAAATGTAAATTTAAAAGTTTTAAAATATGTGCAAGAAAAATTTCCATGCAAACATGATTGTAAAGTTTTAAATTATGGGAAGCAAATTCTTTGAGCACATTAATAAGAACATAAATCTACTGAATTAAGAGCAGATGTTATTCTAAAAGCAATGTGTAGAATATTTAAAGGTAGTCCTGCTAGATGTATTGATTTCTTAGAAATTACTGTTCTTCAGAATTTCCATTAAAGTTTTGTTCTTTTCACCAGGTAGAAATATTTTATACCTTAAAAAAGATTTTGACTACACAAATAATTTCATAGATTTTATTTTCTTTTTTTTAAAAAAGAAAATTTTTTCCTGTATCTGCTACAAGTGATATTATAAATGCTTATCAGAATAAATTGGTTCTAAAATTAACTTCTCTTATTTTCTTTAACCATTTTTTATATAAAATTTTTACATCTGAACCAACAGCCCCTTTCTTAATGAAATTTTTTTTTGTTTTTATTAATCAATTTACGAAAACATTGGCAAAATAGCATAATTGGATAAATGAACACATTATTCTTATTTTTGATAGAGCTCTGATAATCATAAAAATTTAAGGCTAAGAAAAAATTACTGATATTGGGGGAAAATGACTGCAAGTTACTTGATTACTAATGGGGCTACTGAAAGTGAAGAAAAATCTTTTCAGCAGAGTGCTTTATATTTGTGAAAAATATTAAAAATATTTGAACATACAATCAAAAATTTTCTGTTTTGAAAACTGCCTTTTGTTTAAATCCACATTTATTGTTAGCAATGCTTTCTTTGCTCATTAAAACTAAGGAGTATTGTTATTCCATTATAAATAGAACATGAGGGATATTCTTATGTATTCTGTTATATTGCATCTATGGTAAAGGTAAACATTGAATTTCTTTTCCTGATTTGAATACAACCTTTTTTTAATGAAATTGAGTGGTAGTAAGCATGTGACTATTTGACAAAGATGTCCACTTGCAGCTATTAGCAATACTCATGCATGTCCTAATTAAAAAAGAAAGAAAAAACTTTAAAGGCACAGACTTTTCATTATTAATTGTATAGTTCTCTGCTTAAATATTTACTTTGGGGCATATTTTTAAATTATTATTTTAAGTTTTTCTTATCTTATACATAAAGAAACTTTTTATAATTTTTTAAAAACTTATTTATGATATCTTTAACTTCAGTATAATATCATCTTGTAATCTTTATCTTTGCAATATATCTTCGTAATCTTTATCTTTGCAATACTTGAGAAAGTGGTAAAACTACGAAGTTTGAATGTCATGTTAACTGATCGTGTTATTATTGCCTAATTTTTTGGAAATTAGAGTTTCTACTACACTAATGCTAATTTTCTGTGCATTTAATTTTATTTTTTAGTTATTATTAAATTGTATATGTGAGTTTGTTATTATTATTATTTATGATCAAAATTGTATTCTTATATCTGTACATTTTTTATTCTTTTTTTCTCTTTGTGTTATTAAAGTTCTTGTTGGCATTTTCTGCATCAAATTACTCACTGTTTTTTTTCCTTCCTTGTTCAATTACAGATCACATCTATTGAAAACAACAAAAACGAACCTTCTAAATTTCCTGAAACAGCTGATACTAATATGTTAGGTCTTAGTTTGCCAATGATTTGGAACACAGAATATAATTCAAATAATAATAAAACATTTAGAAGCTCTCTTTTGAAATCTTTGAATAGCAATTATGATAGTAAAACTGAAGATGATACTCCCTCTAATTCAGTTGAAAATATTGACCATAAAGCAATGGACAATAAAAATAAGGATGATACTTCCTCTAAAGCAATTGAAAATATTGACCGTAAATCATTTGATTCAAGTATCCAAAGTACGGATTACGATGCAAAGAATGATGAAACTTTTGGGAGGAATTTTTTAGAGCCCATTAAAAATAATCAGAACAAGGAAGATGAGAATGATTCTCATTCAAATTCAGATGATATTTTTTATGATGCCGATGATGAATATTTTGTTAATATGCATGGTAGTTTTACTCCACAAGAAGAGAAATTAAGTCATAACGATCTAGATAATTTAAATTCTAGTCATGGACATCAAAGAGACATTGTGAGACAAAATAGTTATGAAGAATTAGAAGAAAGAAGATTAAGAAAATATGAAGAGGATTGGAATAATAAAGATTCTGATCTTAATGGCTATATCCAGTTTTTGCGTACAAATGTAAAGGGCTCAGAGGGAGCAATTGCGAATAAAATGAACCAGCAGGAAAAATTTACTTCACCACTTAAAAGTATGTATTTTATGTTAAATATATCTAAATTATTTCTCATTAGGTTTGGTTATTTATCTTAAACCAAATTGGTTTATATATATATATATATATATATATATATATATATATATATATATATAATACTATTGATACTTTCTTTGAATGTACTTATTTTAGTATTGAATCTCTCTTTTCACCTTTTTATCTGATTTTATGTATATGTAGTATTTGATAGAATCTGTGACTTTTTTAAATATAAATTATAATTTTGAGGATGAAGTTAGCATAAGAATTTCTAATTGTAAGGACAGTGAATAAAAACTGTAGATGTCATTTCCATTGAATCCTCATTTCTAATGTGAAACTTAAAATAATCAAATTTTTGAGAGAACATTTACATATTTATTAGTTGAAAAATTAAGGCTATTGTTATTTTTGTTGAAAGTAGAAAATAGAAAATAAAAGTAGAAAAATAAACAGTGAGTGTAACAAATCTCCTATCTATCCATTGCCTAAAATTTCTTTCTACATTGTAGGATGAAAAAAATTCACCAAAAAAAGCACCTTTCCATTTTGGAAAGGTGCTCTTAATATCTAGGAATTTTAACATCTATCTCTTTCTGCTCTTAATATCTAAAAAATATCTCGTCTGCAATTGTTTGATTTTTAGCATTCTTTTCGTTGTAGCATATGTTTTTATATTGTTTTAAATTCCATCAGATTATTTATGTTTGTATTTTTAATGAAAAGAATTGATAAAATTAAAAGAGGCTGAGGACTGAAAAACATAATGCTGTATAACAAATTTCTTACTTTTTATGATATGCTTTACCTGTGAGTTTATCATTTATTGTTTATGTATTAAAATAATTTATATATTTCTATTTTGTTGAGTAATTTTGAAAAGAGGGAAAATTAGTAGCCATTATTCTGTTTCCTTTCCTCTGAATTTTTTAATTTTCTTTTTATTCTTTTATTTCTGGTGGTAGTCAATTCTTAGATTACAGGTTTTGCTTTTCTCTTGTTTTCAGAATGTAGCATTAATGTAACATCAAAGAATTATTAATTGCTAAATAAAGTTCTATTTTCAAAAAACTAATAACTTTTTTGATATAGATTAATAGACAAATACAAAAATATTTTTAATATTAATTATTCAAAAAAATTACATTTTATATCAATATTTTAATTTTTTTAACTAATGTATAGGATATTTAATAGAGTGACAAATATATTCAACTTAATTTCCAATGAACATGATTTGTGAAGATGATAATTATTCAATTAGCTGTTTTCAAAATGTTTCAGATGAGTCAAGCAGTTCAGAATCCTCAGACACAGAATCATTCAATACAAGAGTGAAGAATTCCAACCAAATAAAATCCAAAAAGTAAGATTTCAGAGCAGACTGCGTATACTTAGAAAAAAAATTTCTTGCCAATGATATGACTTCGAACTTCTTCCAACTATTGTGATTAGCAAAAATTTTTCTCAGTGTGTTTGAAATATAAAACCTTTACCTCTATCAATTCATTTAAATTTATATGCATATTTTATTCATTTCCAGAAATCCATTAAAATTCACTGGCAATGAAAAGGTTAAAGATGAAAGTTTTGGGAGTAATGAAGCATCGAAATGGAAAAAGGTAAATAATTTTAACTTTTATTTATTAATTTATTATATCTTTAATTTTTCATTCTTTTTCTGCTTTAAACAAGAGTCGGTGCAAAATAATCCCAAGTAAAAGGGGGAAATGAGGGGTTTTTTTAATAATTGAATTAAAGTAACTTAATTTAATAATTAAAGATTTTTTATTTTTACATTTAGCTTGCTCTCAAAGCTACATTCTCCATTTTCTTTCGAATGTTATCAGAGAAAATAAGTTATATCACAATATATCTGCATAATTTAAATGTTACTTTTAAGTTCTTTAGTATAATATTTGACTTTAAGGATTCTAGTTTTATGTAACATTATATTTAAAAACTGTATTAAGTTTTATATTTATATATATATACTTCGAAAATGGCACTTTAGATGTGATGCCAATAAATATTCTTCTCAGAAAACCCAATATTTGAGAAAGTTTTCCTTTAAATTAAGTTTGTACATTTTCAAAATGTTACATAGTTGTTAATGATGTTTCAAAAATGATTTTTCAAGTTCAAGGAAGTGTATAATATAAAGATTATCGAAATCTTGTAGTCAAATTTCAATATTACTTTAGTTTTACTTTGTATACTTATTGTATAAAAATTTTTTATCATGACATGTTGGCAATTTTTTATGAACATTGGTCAAGTATAGTAATCCACTTTTTTCCCCACATTATAACCAAAGAAACAAGTTTATGCATATCTGTGTCTTTAATGTTATATTTTATTTGTCATTATGAAAAATCTGGATAACATATATGTTTTTCTCTCTATTCCTTACAGTGGCGGGAACCAGAGGGAATCGACTCAGACTGAGAAGTTAACATTTTTATAACTGTTTTAAAATACTTATTCTTGTATAAAAATAAATTTTTAAATTTGTTTTCACTCATATTTTCTATAAAAATGTGAAAATCATAATTTTTTAAGTATATAAAAAATATTATTATTATTTTAACTAAATGTTATGTTTATGGTCATAAGAAGTTATGCTTAATCTCTTGTCATTAATTTCATTTATATAAAATTTTGGCAAACAGGTGTATTTGCCTGTAACAAACTTTGAAAGTTCTGTATTTCATTCTTGATTATATTGGGTTTTCTAAGAATTAAAGGAAATTCAGTGCTCTCTGATGAGGGGGAGGAGGATGCCTTTTGCTTCAATTTTTTTATTATTAAAAAATTTTATTTACAAATTTCTGTGAAGTTTGTTGTGTCAAAACAAACATTTGGAAATATACTGCATTGCATTTATAATAATGGTAAAGACAAATGGTAATTTTATTATTAAAAGACAAAATAATGTGCTTTTCATTGTGTTAATTTGCATTGTTATAAGTGAAGCATCATTCTTTTCAGTTTTTATACTTTAATAATTTATATCGGAGAGAAAAAATTAGCTATTAATTCCTTAAAATGATTCATTTTTAGAATATTTCCTTGCATTGTAGCAATTTTAATTTTTAGAAATTTTAAATGTTTTTTAAAAATCTCATATAGATCCTGTACTTCATATATGACTCATATATTTCATTAATTGAGATCTATCTTAATATTTCTGTCATTAACTAATAAATATTTTCATGTTATATATTACATGCTGAGTATATTTTCATTCTATTGTATTTTACATTTGAGCTCTTTAATTTTATTTATCTAAAAATAAACATTTGTTCAATGTATTTTTAAAAAAAGCTTTTAAAAGACTAATTTTTAATCAAATGATATTATATTGCATAAATGAATGAATTAATTAATAGATGAATCTTGGCTTTTTTTTTCTTATGAAAAATTTATAAATCTTATTTTTGAAATATTTCAAAATTAATACTTTAATCTTTATAAAAAAAATCTCTTTTAATCAAGAACCTGACAAAATTAATGAAATATGCATGAGTTTATTCTAAATTTTTGGGGGAAATTTACATATCTAATGTTTCATTTGATGGTTGAAAAGTTCTATCTACTAACATCATATAAAGGAGCTTTATCATATTACTTTTACATACAGAAATAAAATACAGATTTTTTTATTTTAGTTTTAATACGAATAAAATTATACGCCTAATAGTTCATGAACTTATAATGTGTAGCTAAAATGTTATTTTGATTTCTTTTTAATTTAGCAATACGTAACATGATTTTTTTTATACAGGTTCCTAAAACAGATTCGTTTTTATAATAAATTATGATAGCTGGCTACCATAATAATTAATTTCTTATAAAATATATAAATTTTATATAAGTTATTATCTTTTGTTAATAAACTATTGTTTTGTTTATTTTGTCTTAATAACTATGAAATTCTTTTAATCTTAGATATTTGGTCTATTTTGTTATTTTCCTTTATATCATTCAATATTAAAAATTGTGTAGTATAAATAAGAACATAAATATTTTAAAATGCAATCGTTATTTACCTTTATCAAATATCTATTTCTATTTGATTAAAAACATCTCCCAGACAAGTTTTTTATGTTATTTTATGTGTAAAGCATATTATTTTGTCATTTACTGATAATAAATTCTTTGTCATTAAAGTGAAAATATTTTACAAATGGTTGTTAATTTCACATTAATAAATTATACTTTCATTTCATACTTTTAATTTTATGCATGTGTGTCTTGTAAGAGTTGTTTGTGAGTAAGTAATAAACTATATGAATATACTAATATTTTCATAGTTTTTGCCATATAATGTTTGTACTGTTCATTTTTTATTTGATTTTATTGTGAATAATAATTTTTATGTGCACACAATGTCAAGTGAGTTTCTATGGTGATTATTAAGATATTACATGATTAAAGTTTGTTGAGGATTTTCAATTAATTATGATTTTTTTTATAAATAAAAGAGTTTTTGAAATTTTGAATCAATTGTTATTTTGTAATTACAATCACTGGCATCATATAGAAAACAAAATCTTAATTTTCAAAAACATAATGAGATAAAAACATAAACATAATGATATTTTAATACAAAAGGGTTTTTTAAAAAAAATTACTGATTTTTCTTTTAATACTAAAATTTTAAACACACACGCACACACATATATATATGTTTAAAATTTTATGTAAAAAATGTATGTAAAAAAAATAATCTTATATCATATAAATAGTTCAGCAAAAAAACTAATAATTTGCAGGTAGTAAAAGTTATTCTAAAAAAAAAATCATTCCGATTTATTACTAATAATATAAAGCAGTTGAATTTTCAAAAGGAAAAAAAAATTATCTAAACCATATGATGTCTCCATATTCATAGCTAACGGCACTTTTTCTGCCTCATTGCATATGTTTTTTGTTACTAATATTAAAGTTGTCTTTTAATACATATACACTGATATAAACATTAAAATGCTATATAATTAATTAAAAGTAAAAAATAATTTTAAATTAAGAGAATGTTTTAACAGTCAATATTAAGAATTTTCTACTGATATTATTTTGGTATATAGTAGGGTTGTTACTCAACTCTACAAAGACAAATATCTCTGTATGCATAAGCAAGATGCAAAGAAATGTACTAATTATAGTGCACTGTTTATGATATTAAAATAAATATTATTCAAAATAATAGTATATCAAAAGAAGGTTAATTTTTACACACAAAAAAATTTCTTTTTATTTGCTATCTAGAATTTGAACGAAAAGATCATATAAAAAAGGTACAATTGGTTCAGATGTTGGCAGTATAAAAAAAAGTTAATTTTATTCAAAATCGATTTATCTAGGCCAGCATTTATAATATCAATTATGGCAAATCCAAGCAAAGTTTCTTTACTGAAATCCTTGTATATCTTTAAGTCTCAAAAATTTTAGAGCACATTCTGCAAACACCAGAAGGTAGGGCGGGAAAAAAAAACTTCCAACAGAAATTCAGACCTTGTAACTTGGAGGTAATCAGCCCATTTAGCTGGACTATCTTGAAATATTCCATACATTGCTTTTAGAGTAACATATACTTTCCATCCAATTGATTATGTCAACACCGAAATACTTAGTTTATTTGTAGACTACAAGTATTTAGAACTAAAAGTTTATAATCATTTAAGATCCATCTGGCATTTTTGCGAAATGCTTTTCAAAATTTTCTCAAAGCATGTTGTAATTTTTATTTTATTAATTTTTTTTATTTACTTATTGTTTAAAGACTTAAGCTCTGTTATTTCAATTATCTCTTATAATCTGTGACAATAATGCAAAACATTTTTGTATGTGTGTGAAAATATTTCCAATACATTATTGAATGCATTAAAAGTAATGGACATATATGGCAAAAAAAAAAAAGTTTTAATATCCATGAAAGTTCAGCCTCAAACCATTGTTCGTGAACTAAAGTTCAATTTTTTTTTTTTCAGATATTAAATTTCATGTCTAGATTTGACTTGCCATTATCTATTGTATTTCACTTAGTTACAAAAGTCCCGTGCATATTTATTAGCTGCAATATGGGAATCTCAAGAACAGAGAAAAACTGGCAAATCGAAACTGAAGTGATCTATCTAGAAAAAAAAAGATGCGAGTTTCCACATTCCACAATTGCAAATGGTATTGGTTCGTTTTTGAAAGCTATGACTTTGACCTTTTATTCTTGCAATTGTTAGAAGTCTGCATTTTATAAATGGGGGAAAACAACTTAAATGCCATGTCTTTCCCCGGGTTTCTTGGGAATTTTTAAATTTCCGGTTTTTTTTAGACGATATTTAAATTCCCGGTAGCGTGTCAACCCTGGTCTAATTATCTTCCATGTTCAAAGGCAAGCGACTTAGACAGGTTATCTTTTTGTGAGTATGAAAACAAACTATAAGATTAATAGTTATAACATTGTAATCTTTGTTTTATTTATGTTCTTAATGCTAGATTTCGGCTCAGATCATTGATTTAAGGTCAACAATTTTCATTATGTAAGCATGCACTTTATCCTGAGTTGAACCCTGGATATTATGAATTGTATGTGGATACTGCCTAGGAAAATTCTTTATATCATCGCTTTATGAGGCAGTTGGAAGTTAATTTTGTCATTTTTTGTCTTTATTAAAAATTATATTATAACAATTAAAATATTAATGAATGTCTTGTATGTGTTATTTAATTAGGAAGTTAAATAAATTCCTAGATTTAGGACTTAATGAAGGTAATCAAGTTTTATGCTTGGATTTGACAGATTTAAAAAAATTCAAATGAAATTATATCCATATTACTAAATGCAAGTTATTTACACCTATGGAATAAGTGTGCTTAGCATGATTCACATTTGCTATTTCCTTAATTAATTTTGGATGCAACTTTTATAGAAAGGCTTAAAAAAAACGGTGCATCATTTTGACATTTTATTTATTCCTTTTTTTTTTAAATTTTAATTGTTAAAAACATCTACAGAATGTTAAAATGAGGCAGATTTATTTTTCAGGGAAACTCAATTTAAAGCCGTTGCATGTATTTATTTTTTGGTGTAAAAAACAGGTCCATGTATTAGGTGAATAATTATGTATCAAATTACTTTTCCAACCACAAAGAGTTAATATTTAACAGAGTATTAAATTAAGCACAGCTGTAAGAAATCAATGAAGTAACCTGGAACATTAATTTATTTACCTTTAAGTATATAGATAGAGAGAAATGTGCTTATGGTTATCATTAATTATATTCTACAATTTTGGTGCTGTCAATGAAAAAAGTATATTTGAATGGTTATCATTAATTATATTCTACAATTTTGGTGCTGTCAATGAAAAAAGTATATTTGAATACATTTCTTCTCCTTCTTTCTGAATGCTCTCTTTTAAGTATTTAGAGATGTTTCCAACAGCTATTAAATTACATAAGTAGAATTAAAATAGACTCCTTTATAAGATTAGAAAATCTTTAAACATATTGTATTTAATTTTAATTAAATATCATAAGCTAACCGGTCTTCAAAAAAAATTATCAGTAGCCATGTTTAAATAATCTAAATATGTAGATTTAAAATTTAAATAGATTGTCTAAAAAAATTATGTTAAGTTCTCTAGTGATATTAAATGGATGGCTAATTAACCACACAACCCTTTTAATTTCCTGATAATGCTATTCAAATTTTGAAAGGGGGTATAAAAATATTTTTAATTAATTAGCAATTAACTAATAAGCATCACAGACTGCCTCAAACTTTTATTAAAATATTTCTTCAAGCAAAAAAAAAAAAGCAACTTTTTAAATATAAACATGCAGTATCCATAAAAATAAATTTGAAATAATACTAGGTGAAGATAAGCTATAAAAAAAATAAAACACCTTAAACATAAAACACAAGGATAAAAGATGTGTTTGAACTGTTATAAAAGACAGTAATATAGAGAATATAAATGTTTTAGGAACCACTCATAATTGTAATACTTAGAAAGAAGGTTTATTATTATCATTTTTTGATACTGCTCACTAAATACATCTGGAATAATATTAACAAAAACCATTTATGTTAATTGAACAACTGTAAAAACAGCATATACACACTACTGTAAACATGTCATTTGTAAAGTACAAAATCTTCTTAACCAGAAGCAAATGTTTCAGAATTTAATACAAATTATCACATATCCATGTTTAAAAATGCGTGTAAAAAATCCATTAATTTATTACTATTTCAAGGACAGAAAAGGCACAATGATAAAAGATAGCAATCAAAAACTTGTTCAAGACTAATTCTTTGTATATCTATCAAAAAAGTCCAAAAATGTAAAAAAATTGACCTTTATTTTATAAAAACTAACTAGCTGCCATTAAAAGATGTTTATTTCATTATTTTAACTAAAATGGTAATATCCATTATGACTAGTAATTGAATTGATTCATAGCAAAAATACGTATAGAGTTCAAAATTATGTTCACTGCAAAAAATTTCATTTCAGTAAACTATATCAACTGCCATGCTCATTTATATGCTAGATGAACACATCAAAGTACTTACTGATTGTCAGTGAAAAATTCTAAAAATTTCTTTAGAGAACAAAATAAATGTTCTCTTATAATTTCCTTACATTGGTGGTATAAAAATTATGTCTGAAGTATTAGCAGTATGAGTTGAATTAACTTTAAAAAAAAAAGAAAAGAAACAATTCATACATCCAAAATTTTAACAAACAACATGATTCATTGACCAGATAAATAAAAAAAAAATTATATTCTTGAATGTATCCAAGATTTCATAATATGCTTAATGAAAATATTTTGCAGCCTTAAAAAATCACATCTTAATTTGAGCACATAATCTTAATAAACAAATATTCTACCATTTTCTAAAATGTCTAAACAATTTTTAGAATACTGTACAAAGAATAGAAATTAAGTAACATGTAACATAAAAGAAAAAAATATGGAATGTAAGTTCAGAGATTCAAAATGCTCTATATACAGAATAGACTTGAATTAACAAACAAAAATGGCAGAAAAAAAATGACAAATATGAAAATTTCTTATTTCAGTAATAGGATAGTGTGGAATTTTAAAATAATTAAAATTAGAATTTCAATTTCATACTAATAGTAATGAAGATCAATAGCATTATGTATGTAGCAATATATATAATTATATAGAAATATGTATAGCAATTCATATAATTTCTAATATTAATAATAAAAGAATCATGACTGGAAGAGAGTCAATTTCGTTTTACAAAAATTTATGTCTAGGGCAGTATATTAAAATTAATTATGTCTGAAATGTATTTATGTTGATCTCATACTAATATTACATTATAAAAAGTTCATAACATTAAAAAATACAGGTATTAATTCTACCTCAGTGAAATCAAATCATAATTAGTCCTAATTTTAGTTTTTAAAAATCAGAATTGCTATAAAATGACAAATTTTTAAAAAAGCAATAATTTTAGTCTTGCAAAATTAAATTTGTTTTATAAATAACAAAAAAAAACTTTGCCTTTATAATTATAACATCTAAAAGAAACATTTATTGTCACACTGTGCTTTGTCACTCTTAAAATTTATAATCACAGAGGAATATTGTTCAGAAATGACAAGATATGGAAATAAGACATTTAATATGCACCAGTTTCTTTATATCCCTTTTTTATTCATCTTTTTGGAATCGCCATTCACTGAATGTAGATGGGATGGAAGAGATTTGGTGCGTGAAAGGTGGTATTCTAACAAGCATTTACCATTCGAGTTTGAGTGAAGTGGGCACAGAGTAATTATGAATGAGCAGCATAAAATATTTTTATATATAAATTTAGCTGATATTTTTATATAATAATTATAAATTTTTGTATTAAATTTGGAATAATAAAAATAACCAGTGAAAATATAAACTCTAATAGAATGATATGTTTATGTAAATTTATTAATCCTGAAACTGGTATTAATGTTAATAATGTTTTCAAGTTTCTTTCAAGTGTAACTCTGAATAATAATTTAGTATACAGTTGTAATTCTATATTAACACTTGTAGATATATTTTAAATTATGTATCCTACAAAATAGACAAATTGATATAAATTAATATCTAAGACAGCATTTATCTAAAAAAAGCTTTTTCTTCAAAAATAAATAATTTTTTAAAAAATGTCATAATACTTGTAAGAACTTTAAAAAAAAGCTTTATCAACCTCCCCCCCCCTTTTTTTTCCCTTTAGCAAGTCTACAGAGTATATAAGCATAATAAATAAAAGCCATATACAGCAGCATTTTTCATACAGAACAAATTGTGATTTTAAGTTTTGTACAATCAGATAAAAATAAAATTTAAGTTTAGTTTGAACAAATTATATATATTTCTTGCAGAAAGTCTATAAATGCAAAATTTTCTCCTTTGAAATTTGTATTCATTTAAAAAAACATTGGGCTCATTTTTTTATTTCAAAGCTGCTTATAAAATTGATTGAAAATATAGATATATACAAGATATGTTTGCAATCTTTTGCTTTTCTTTTACAGAGTAATTAATTATAAAAAATTTTAGAAAAAAATTAACAGGAATTGAAACAACAAACCTAATTAAAAAAATTTGATTTATATGTAAAATATTCCTAATTAATTCTTGCTTTCTAAAGCACATTTTTGAGGCAATATATATATATATATATATATATATATATATATATATATATATATCCATTAACAAAAGCTACATGGTGCACACTCAAATACAATAACTAGATAATACTTTTCAATAAACTAACTGATAAAGCAAACAAAATCTTACAACATCTCATTTCACAACACAACAAATAATGATGCACTAGGAAATATGCATTTCCAATTAGTTTCTATGAAAATATATGATATGTACAAATGAAAAATGCATAACTTTGAAGCGGATATTATGCTGAAGAAGAACTTGCAGTCAATGGAACAGATGAAGGGGACACATGCACTTCCACTTGTTGAATTCTCCCAAAGCCTTCATTTCTACTCTCAAGAATAGCACGCTCAACCTCTTCATATGATGGTGGTGGAAGCTAAACAACATATATATATATATATATATATATATATATAGCAAAAATAGATTTTATTGCCATGTAATATTTAAATGTTATTAATTAAATACTTTTATATTTATGTTTTTGTTAAGTATATTATAATCTACTTGACTTATGGAATTATTTTTTCTAATATGCCGATAGAAGATAATTTACACATGCTTCACACTGTTCAATATATTTCTTTTAAGACATAATTTTTTTTAAATAAAATATAAATAACATTTCCATAATCATAAAAGAACAGATTATTTTAAACACTTGGTATTTAAAGACAATGACATTAATGCAGTATATAATTAATGGAATAACAAGATGAAATTTTAAAATATTTTCAACCATTTTTTTGGAAATTTTATTTTAAGAAAGGTACATTAAAAAATTATTATTATTATTATTATTTATTATATTAAAGAAGCACTTTCTCTAAACCAGTCTCTCTGGTTTACAGTCCAAAGGTAGTCTTTTAAAACTTTTGGGTTCCATTACCATTACTTTTCTTAATGCCATAAAAATCTTCATCATTGAGGGGCCCATAAAATACTACGGGAATAATTTGAGATAGGTATGAAAAATAGAATGGGCTGAAAAATTTCCCCTTCCTATGTTGTTATATCACAAATAAGGTGTCAACTGATCAAAAAGATTATGAGTAAAAAAGGGGGGAAAGGGATGGGGTCTAAAATTTACTTTGACGAGCAACTTCACAATGCTCAGGATGTCAACATGCCAAGTCTCCAAAGTCAAAAATAAAGATGCCTGACAAAGTAAATATCTTGAATGGATTACAAAAACTATTCAAGAAGCTCATTTGGATTGCAATATGCTGACTAACACAAGAGGCACATTAAAGAAAAGTACAAAAAAACTTAATGATGAGTACTACTTCTGTCAAAATAAAGGGGAATATCAATTGTTTTCTATTATACTTTTAATTTCTACAGAATTTTTTCAATGTTATTGTAATATTAGTTTTGAGTTCGTCCAAAACCAATCCACTATTCTGCGGCAACAATTTCAAATACTTCCCTTTTTCCAATTCCAAGAATATTTTTCATAGGCAAGTTAGAAAATAAAATAGCAAAAAATATTCACCAAGTTTTTGGTGTACTTTAAAGCAAATTTGAAAAAGTGGTTAATCGTATCATCTTGCTAATGATGACTATCAAGGAATTATCATCACTGAGAAATACATTTTTTTATAGTGAATAAATACTTCATTAAAGAGTAGTACTTTAATAAAATACAAATAGTTTAAACATTATATGTGTGTGTGTGTGTGTGTGTAATGACATTTTAAAATATAAATAAAATCCTAATTATTTTCCTTTTATTATAATTTAGTCCATATCTAAGTCATTCAAAAATATTATCTTATTTCCTGATCCCATTTCACTTTTTCTATTTAATTAATTCAACAGAAGCATAGAAAAATTGTTGAACTGGCTAAAAGCAGACAGGTTCCCACACTCCAAATGAAGAGATAATCAAAACTTTATTTAGTACAGGCTTGATTAAATATTCACACATCCTAATCAATTTGAAAGCATACTTAAGATAATTCTAATACTCCTGTTTTTTTTTTATTTTGATTGACATCAAATGTTTGACAGCTAAAGGGACAATGTTTTAAATTTTTAAACAAATGCATGAATTTTCTATGTCAGTTGGGGTAACGAACAACAACGTTTTAAACCAGCATAAGCTGCATAAAAACAATTATTCTCTTACTTTCTTTTTTAAACTCCTGTTTTCTAAGAATATATGAATGTTTTTATCTCAGTAAATTTTGGCTGTAAACAAACATTTTTTTTTATATAAATTATTAGTTTGTCAAAAATATTTTACTAAGTATAACAAATAGGAAATAGGATCCAAAAATTATAAACAATTTTTAAATTTATAATTTCTTTCAAATGAATATTTTAAGTATTAGGATTTTTAAAAAACAAAAAAACGGAGCATTTTAGAGCAATTAAAAATAGACACCTATCTCTAGATTTGAACTAGTTTCAGTAATCTTAAAAAATATATGAAATATGAAAATTACCTGGATAGCTGTTTCATATGGTGGAGGTTTGTCTTGATTTGAAAGTGTCCCAGATAAAGTTCCTTCAGCTTGAGAACAGGTGACATAGCGAGCTCTTGATGAGGCTCTGTTACTGCTTTGTGAAGCCCTTGGATTGGCTCGAAATATGGTTCTGGGGTTGGCTCGAAAAATGCATATTCCTCTTGGATAATAATAATTGATAGGTGTAGATGTGCTATCACATTGTTGAGATGTAGATGCATTTTCATTCTGTTGTGGCCCAGACGAAAATAAACTAGTGTTATCCTCAGGCAATTCACTTTGACCATGTCGATTCTCTCTAGTTGTCCTTTTTGCCTGCATTGATCTTATTCTAAAAAATTAAAATAAATGATGTTTGCATCAATCAAGTTAGACAATAATGATAAATACTACAGAAAGCAAAAAACAATTATAAA
This sequence comes from Argiope argentata, assembly GCA_026289955.1. Lineage (NCBI taxonomy): Eukaryota > Metazoa > Arthropoda > Arachnida > Araneae > Araneidae > Argiope > Argiope argentata. Next base: position 3,048,198 of record JAOUZG010053459.1, on the reverse strand, counting down.
ATATACTAAAATTCATTCAAAGCTTTAAAAAATAGCAGACTTTAATGCTAAAAATTAAAGATAACTTATAATTTTTATATTTACAGGAATTCAAATGACAGTTAATGCTACCATTTTAAAAATGTAACATATATTATAACAAATATTTGATGTTATAACTATTCTAATGAATCCTGATTCACTGAGTTTGGCTAGATTGACTTTCTGTTTCATAGAAAATATACAGTATTATCTTTTTGTCCGACATTAAATCAACATACTTGTAAATTAGATTGTTTCAAGGACTAAGTTGTGAGCTAATGAGGGAGCCAGAATAAAATATATTTATTTTAAATTTGCTCCCATTTGATGTTGATTAGATTAATGTTCAATAGATATATAACATCAATATCAAAATTTCCTAAAAATAATTTAACATAAATAATTATCATAAATTAGTAGCTAATGATTTATAGTATAGCAATGTTCATTTTATGAGGATATGATTCGATATGTTACCTAATTTTTTTAAAAAAATCTGTTATTATATTTTCATATTTCTTTGTCTCATTTAAGAATTTTATAGAAGCTGTAGGCACTTCAGTGTGATGTGCTCTGAAATCAATTAAGAGGGTAGGAATTATATGTTGTGTTTTATAATAGCCATTATTATCAATGAGTTCTAATTCCCTAATGAAAAGCAGATATTTCTCTTTCCCTATATATTTTTTATATATATAAATATTATGTAAACATTTCAAGAGATTATGTCTATTATAATCAATAAGTATTTTTTTATAATTATTAAACAATTACTTGTTATTTATCCTCTCAAAATTAAAACTTCCAGTCATTTACTACACCAAAACATCTTTAAATTTTTAAAGATTTAACTAACCATGTTGCAGTTTTTTTTGCAATTTGCTAAATGGAAATTCTTTATTTTATTTTTGGCTTCTCCTATTATATATAGTCTTGATGTTTCTTTATTATTAAATATCACTGTGTTTTTACTTCATATATTTTGTATTAATTACATCATTTCCAAAATTTTGAAATGTGTAAAAAATTTCTTTTTACTTCTCATTTATCAATCTATTCATTAGACAATTTCCCACTAGACAATCTATTAATTTATTAATTCTAAACGTTTATAGCCCTGCAGATTTTTTGTCTATCAATAATTGCAATCAGAATAACCAAATATCCTTTTCAAAACATTTGATTAAATTATTTTGTGTTTAATAAATTTAAAAAAAAACTGTAAAATTATAATAGATATTCAGTTACACAATAACATGGGAATCACTAAAGATATGCAACTTAAAATGTCAGACAATACTGAGAGCAAGAAAACCTATGACAGAATAGATAAAATATTAAATGTAGTGCTTGAAACTGAATATCTTTCATGGTACACTACATAAACAGATAAACAGAAAAGCAGAAATGAGACATATGACTGACTTCAGAACAAAAGAATGCATAAGGATTAACAGCATTTCCAACTATAGAAGTCTAATCAGTTTAATGCAAAGCAGGATCAAGTCAGAAAACCAAATGCATTACAAATGCTCTTTGTCCAATTGATCTTAATGCTCTATAAATATTAAAACATGCATTTAAAAATGGTGAAAGCTATAGAGCATATATTTAAATTATAATTTTAAATTAATTCAGAATTGATATTAATAGGAAAAAAAGAATGACAGAAATTTGAAGATGCATAATGTAACTGTACTTCACCAATTTTATGCCATTATAAAAACACAAAGTGCAGTAGTCCTTTTAATTTTAATACATAAAACAAATGGCAGAAACAAACCAAAACACAAAGACACAGTTTTCTTATTTTGGCTTGCTTTCTAAATATTTAAGCTGATACAGTACTTTAAAAACATTATTTATATTTCTATGATGGTTTCTGATTCCAACAGATAGAAACTAATTGAAAAGTATTAAAGGAATGAGAGCAGAATTTTATAAACTAATTACACTTACAATGGTGTAAGCCATTTTATACATGCCAGGAATGTTGCAAACATCAAGACAATACCAATAACAATCAGCAAGGTTTTCCAAGGAAATGGAACTAATGGCAAATCTGGATCAAAATTTCTTGAGGACACTAATTAAAAAAAAAACTATTTCAGAACATGAACTTGAACATCTTTTCATACAGAGAAAATAATTTTTAAATAAAACGGACTAAAGATTTAATTTTAAAAAAACTAGTTAAAAACAACTTAAATGCTGTTACAGCCTAATGCCTCAAAATCTTAGTAATATTGTCTACTTGTAATTCAATATTCGTTTCATACTTTGAAGTCCCTTTGAAGTGCATAAATATAAATTTCCTGGATTTTTAAAAATTATGTAATTAATTTCCATGTTTAGGATTTAAGGGAAGAGAAAATATCTTTAAAATAATTTATAGTGGATCACCACAAGAGGGGGGGGAGTTTCACAGGAATACCACCGCTCACCTACAACATATTCTTTTTATGAAAAACTTTTAATAATTACTTTTAAATTTGTTTCATATTTTAATCTTTATTCATTATTTAGGCAAATACTAAAACATATATAATCAATGAAAATTATTTATAGAATCTTACAATGAGCAATATATATATATATATATATATATATATATATATATATATATATATATATATACATACATAAGTAATCCTCAAATAAAACTAACAACGGCAAGTTTTTTATGTAGAATTTAGAATTTAAATATAATCAACACTTTATATCAGTTATGAAGAAACATAATATTTAAATAAACCATTTAAAATTAAAAAATTATATTATATTACAAAATATATTTAACATCTCTATTATATGGTTTCTTATTAACACAAGAAGAATGCAACTGAAAAGTGAAAATTTCAGCCATCCTATTTGCATGAACCTTACTCAAATGTAAATAAATTTCTTACCCACAAAACTCATGGCAAAAGCCCCATAAATTATCAGCCACTTGAATAAGAGAGTCAGCTGAGGGAAAACAGACCGATTTTACTAACATGTTTCAAGTGGTAGAGAATCTCATGTCGTAGGAACATGGTGGTATGTCTCTGGAACCACCGAAAAAGATCTCAAAAGAACTTTTCTTTTGCAATTCGGTTTGAAAAAAAAAATGAGGATGTTGTAGACAGCTTTCATACAACATATCTCTGAACCATAAAGAAAATTAATCTTCAAAGCTTTTTTTTATTTTTAGGAGGCATTTTACTTTCTTAATTTACATAGCTTACTTTTGTTTGTATTATAATTGATTGAAAGATATCAAATCACAAGAAAATATCTATGGTATCATTCAAAATAATTAAAGATTTGCAGCAAACAATCATAAGTTTGGAAATAAATTTTTTATACCCTAGTGAAGATTGTTCAAAAGCAAAATAAAAGGAGGGAATGGTAAATAAAGCATTTTTATAAAATATTTCTATTACCTGATTTCTAAAGATCAAATATTTTTATTCAATTAACTCACATATGAAAATTACCAATATCTTAAACTCATCCTCACACATTATTTTCAATTAGAAAATAAATATACAATTCTATTCCTCCCCCCTTCAAGAAGATGATTTCATATACATATATATTTAATGATAGATATATTAATTCTAAACATAGATATAGAAAAGTTAATTACTTTTTTAAATAAATATTTATTCAAACAATTAATGACACATATAAGAGTTAAAATTAGTTCACACTCACCAACACAGGCATTTAATTTGGGAATTTTCTTATTTGGATCAAAGGTGTAAGAATTGAATGGGACTTGAACAGTTTTGCAAAGACAAGTAATAACTTTGCAATATGCTCCAGGATGATGATGTCGACATTCTCCATGGCTACCACACATCACAGCCATAGTGGTATCTAAATAGCAAACAATACAATTACATTCAAATAAATATAATAGGTGAATGCAGGGGGAGAAACTCAATGAAGTTGGTACATGGTCTGCTCAAAACCAAGACAGATTTTAAAAATGAAGATTAAAAGCATCAATTTACAATCCCTGTTGTGATGATACTGAGTAACATTTATACTTGCACTAGCAATGTTTTTTTTTTTTTTTAAAAAACCAAGATGAAGTAATTTTATAACTTTACAGAAATATCACAAAGCATTGATCTTATACTTAATTTTTTTTTAAAGATAGTTTGATTTGGTTTGGTTTTGTGACACAAAAATCTAATAAGGCCATGCTGCACCAAACACAATATTTATTCAAGCATTCATATTATAAAAAAAAAATAATAATAAAATAAAATAAAAAATAAATAAATAAAATTTAGAGATCCCTCCCTTAAATTTGCTTTTCAATTTCAATATGTTTCAAAAATAAAAAAATTATCTCTGTTGGGATTCTCACCCAACAAGTCATTTAAAGTTAAATTATTGCTACCAAAATATTTACGTCTGAATTGGTTAAAACTCGAACATTCCACAAGTATATGCTTTATAGATAAAGAACAATGATTTGTGTGTTGGTTATTTTTAAGACAGTGCAAATTTAATAGTTTTATGATTGAGTGTGAAAACTACGAATTGCCCACCCAATGTTTATTATTATTATTTTAATTTCAAAAATGAATACTAAATTAGGAGCTACACTGAAACATTATCACAAGTTTATGGAGAAAATGATTTTAGTGTGTCCCAATGATATTAGACAATAATGCATATTATTAAAAAAAAATCTGCTGTAGTTAACAATTGAATTTCATGTTCAAGAAACATGTAATTTGATTAGTATAAATTATTGATCAGATTCATATGAAACTGCTGAATATCTGGATATTCAGCACATTTATTATAGATTATTATTATATTTACAACCATTTATCATACATAATAGAGACTGATAATCTGTTAAGGTAACAAAATTTGCATTTTGTATCTTTGTGAGTTAATAACACATTAAGATCTAGATGTATTAAGCTCTAGATTTGACCTTAAGAACCTTTTTTTACATCCAAAAGTTGAAACCCACTATGAGGAGTTTTAACAGAAAACAGAATTTTAAAGAGAAAAACACTCTGATGAGACTTTTTATCAGTCCTATAAAAAGATATCCAGGTTCACATTTCAGCAAGGGAAAGCACATTGGAAGTTGTGCAAAAATAGATTAAAATAAATAGAATAAAAAGATTATTTTGCTATTCTTAAGAATTAAAAACTAACTTTTCCGCCCAAAAAATAAAAAAATCTGAAAACATCTGCTTGAGCTTTTGGAATCATTTGTTTTTATTTTTCCATTTCCGGTGTTCTTTTTATATTATCTTACTATTCTAAAGGAATGTTTATTAATTTTTTTTCTTATGCTATTCTTGTGTTAATATAAGTGGTTATTTCCTATTCATTTCTCTTGATTTTTTTCTTGCTGTACTTATTTATTTTGCCTATTTTCATCATTTTCAATTAAATTTTTAGTGCATTCTGTATTACTGCATTTATTGATATTTTTTTCTATTTTCCAGTAATTTACTGCAATGGGTATCGAAATCTTGTGACTGGAAATGCCATTTCGCTAAAATTTGGTGGCTAACTATTTTTTTTAACTAAAATGACCATATATTAAAACTGTTCCACTGTGTGTTTTTGTAATTAAATTGTATTTGTGTTAGCTATATATTTTTTTATATATGCTTATAGTGGTACGTTTCCATTAGCAAATAATTTAGAATTCCGCCAAATTTTCTCAAATTTCTTTGGCGATTGTTCGTTTCCTCCCAACAAGTGGAAAAGTACCCTTATGGTTTTAATAACATAACATCCCCCCCCCCCACGCTCATGATGTTAGATGTAAAAGTTATTTCAAACGATTCTGTTAATTTTTGTAGTGTATGATGAATTTAAAATTAAACATTGTTAATTAATAGATCTCTTGATTCCTTCAGAAGTGCTTTTGAATGAAAATAAAACAGATGAATTGAAACTAAAATTTTCTAATATGCATTGTGTTGCTCCAATCGACGTTGAACATTTGTGAATGCATACGATTTTGATAACATTTTAGACTGTCACTTCTCACATATACACATCAAAATTTCCATGTGTACGAAAGTCGCGGGTAAAAGCTAGTTAATTATAAATTCAATTTATTGTAACTAATATTCATTAGCAGTCTAAAAATCAAAAGATCATTTCTGTAAGTCAGATCTAGCTGCAAAGTAACATAAATTACAGCAAAAATTTTCTTCCTAATTTTACTTATTTCTTCTCATTAGAAGAGATAGAAGGAAAGCCCAAATTATTTTCTCCATTTTAGTTAATACCATATAGGACAAATAATCCAAATACCATTTTAAAATAATTATGAACAAATAACTAACATTAAAAAAATTTTAATAGACAAAATCCATACTTTTTCTACACAAGACTAATTCATCCAAATGTACACCAGACACCACATATTCAAACTTCAGACTGCAAACTAATGAGCAATTTTCAATATCACTCGGGTGAGAGATTGTTTGCAGATTTTGGCAAACTTCTGCATTACCTTTAAAAAAATCACAAATTAATAAAATTGAAAATAAAAATGAAATTTGCATAATATAAAATTTTCTTTCTTTTCATTCATCCACACTTTATTCAGACTATTTTTAAGTCTCGTTAATTCTTATGTTATTTAGTTCTTATTGATTATCGTAAATTATATATATTTTTTCTTTAATATTAAATAGACATCTGTTACGGTTACTTTTAATGATCAATGTTACAGATCAATTGGAAATTTTATAAAAATATTTATGAAAGATATTTTAATAAAAACAGCAGCAAAAATTTTTGTGTAGGACTTCCCTGACTAGTAAGATGTTTTATATCTAATAATTCAAAAATGCAGATATGATTCAGAAATATCAACCTTGAAGGCCGTATGATGAAAATAATATTTGTAACAAAGGACGATGCTGTAACTTTTGAAATAAACATACATTTGAGGAAAAATATTTAATTTTGCAATAAGAAAATTTTATGATTTAGCTAACATGAAAAAACACAGACAACAGATTATTTATTAGTATTTAAAAATAAAATCAATCTTTTTTATCCACTGTTTTATTTATTAAATAAAATCCCACTGTTTTGTTTATTAATATGTGTGAAGCTATTATTTTCTCGGATAAAATCACTATATTTTTCAAACTAGTTTTCAGCAACTTAATTCATAATATTTCTAAAAAAAGATCTTATTTTTACAAAATAAAATTGAATGTTACTCTCTAACTGGTTATTTATTAATATATTCTGATGGTTCAATTATTTAAAAATATGTCAAATTATTATTTATGAATATTTTTAAAATTAAAATAATATAGAATAAACTTTATGTTGTACAACTTGGCTCTGACAAGTTATGTCCCTCATAATAACTCCTAGTTATCAAATGAAATATTAAGCATTTATACTTAATATATCTACATGATACCTTAAATATAAATATTTTGCTCTTTCATTATAACATATCTACCAACAATACTCCACAAAGAGAAGATAGCAGAATTGCAGTACATAGCAGTGAAAAGGGAAGTCCTATTTACATCACTTATACAAACAAATAAACAATTCAATTCTTGTCTCTCCATTTATGCTAGTTACTTGCTGATGGTTATGGGAGACAAAAGAAAACATACATGCCTTCATCAAAAATTATCCATATTATATCATTTGCGACACAATGCACTAAACCTCCCCCCCCCCAAAAAAACAACAAAATATTGCAAGATGGATTTCAATAATGTCCTTTGTCAAAAGAAAAAAGTATCCCACTATTGATAAATTTATGGATTTCCAAAAAAATTCGGAAAATAAACAAATCAAAAATTCAGGGAATGACATAATATATAAAAGCCATCCATATCTGAAATACTCAGTCACAAAATTGCCCCAATTTCTTATCAAATTTCTTTAAAATGTACATGTATAAGAATTAAAAACTGTTATAAATGTATAGAAGTACATCATGTTAATAAAAAAGTTGCAAGTTTTAATATACATTATAATGTTAAATCCATTGGGTTTTATATATTAATTGAGTTATTCTAATACAAATAGAAATTTGTCCATGCTTCTTGTTACTAAATATTATATTCAGCTTCTAGGTTTTTGAATTTTAATATTGGATCAAAAACTCTAAATATATAAATGGACATATGTTGCAATTATTTTCTAATAATGTCAACTATTTAAACATTTGGACAAAAGTTTACTATTTCAAAATAAATATTTTAAATAATATAAAAATTCGCAAAATCTTCTCTTGTTTTACAAACAACTATAGCACTTCCACTCAATTACAACTACAAAAGTTGTCAATTTTATTTTTTTCTCAAAAAGAATTTTTTTATTAAAAGAATGAATATATTGATTTCACTCGGCAAATAGACGAAATTGAAAATTATTAAATGTTGCTATTAACAAGCAGATTCATATAAAAACATAGAACAAAGGAAAAGAAATATACATTTTAAGAATGGAAAACAAGAAATAATCAAAAGATAATTGAAAACAAAAGAATACCTTGAACGCATCGAAATGATAACAAAAAACCCATAAAATATATAAGTAATTTGTGTCTAATATTATTATTACGCTTATCAAAATGCATAAAAATTTTATAAAAATCACAGATATACGCCATTTTAATATGAAATAAAAATTAATTTAATATTCTTAACATGCTTAGTTTGTTTACAAAATTATTCCTAAAAAAATGATGCCATTTCATAAGAACTTATTTTGCCTCACGCCACAGCCCGCTTTCGTTTTGTTACACTTTCTAAAACTTAAAAATGAAAGCGGGGTATAGAATTTATGCAAAGAAAACAGCTTTTATATTCCAATTTATTTTTAAAATATTGATATTAAGAAAATAATTTTATTCGTTTCAGTCACCAGACGCTTGAAGACCTTGTCATAAATTTAAAAAAAAAATTGAAAACAAGGATTTTATCTAAAAATAATATGGAAAAGTGGAAGAAAGTAATTCCAATTCCATTTAGATAGTTTGAAGTTTATAATTACATTAAGTTCCATTCTATAAAAGAAAAAAAAAATCTGACTTTAAATAGCTGTGATAACGATGGAGTTGGTAGCGGAAGTAACAAAAAACGGTGATATTCTGCCAAATCTAGCAAACCAGCATGATCGATAGTTCAGCCAATAAGAGCTGCAGGTCTGAGATCATTCTTGTGGCGCAATAAAATTTTCTGGTGAAAACGTAACTTTTGGTAAACAAAAGCTGATTTTAGGCTTTAATTTTTAAATTGGAAATACTGTGAAATTCCTCTCTATTTCAAAATTTATGAGAAAGTAAACTAAGAGTAAGTAGTACTATTACTAAAATTTTTACTGAGATTTTATTTTTAAATATACCTCTCAATTTTTTTTTTCATTGTATTGCTTTCATGCCATGTCTTAATGAAAATATTTTCTCAATGTTTAAAAAAAAATGGAATATTATGTGTTTGAACAATCCTGTGAAGAATTATTGAAAAAAATAGACTTAGTCAGCTATTATAAATGCTCTTCAATGCAAGCCTCTTTGTTTTAATCAAAAACAATATAAACTGAATCCATTTTCCCTCTTAATTTTCGGATAAAACTCTTACTGTTAGATTTTGCTGAGGATGTTAGCTTAGTAATGGAACTATTTATTTGATCTCTCGAATTTTTAAAGAAGCATCAAGTATAGTACAATTCATTTTTGTTTGTAAGAAAGTTACACAAAACTTTAAAAACATCCATCTACTTCAAAATAGACTTCAGCATAATGAAGATTTATTTAATTGGAAAGATCAAGGATGTGATTCGTTTGTGTATCTGCTATATTCCATTTTTAAACAAAAACAATTGTTTCTTCAATTAATCACACAATAGGAATTTTTTTACCATTGAGAGAAAATATCAATTCTTCTTTCCTGTTGTATGTACCTCTCCACCATGTCTGGCTAAATTGCCAAATTTCTGAGAAATATTCATCAAAAAAAGTTAGGTTCTTGATGTTAAATTTGTTTTCCACATCTGAATCTTGTATACAAAATGAAGCAGCTTGTTGTGAGTAATGCTCAAAACCAAACTATCAAAGAGAAATAGTGTCATACCAATTTCTATATAATAGTTTGAAAAATGCTTAACTATTAAAAAATAAGCTGTTAATGTATTCAGAAGTCTATTGAACACCCATGAAATGTTTAAATATGAGATATATTTACTTATTAATCATGAGATAGTAGTTCTCATATCTATTGCCTTATATGCACACACTTAAATTTGTCCTGACAATTTACATCTTAAAATATCTTTCAGAAAGTCATATGCTTTTGCTTCATTATTTTTATAAATATATTTAAATCAATACTAAAGACATTCAAGTTGTAGATTTTTAAAAAAAATTCTGTATATTTAATATTTAATTTATAATTAATGCTTGTTTTTCTTTTGAATGCTGATTTTTGTTATGTTTTTAGATTTCCTGTTATGCATTTTAGTTAAAATATACATTTTCAAATTCAAAGGTTATTCTGTTCTGATTTATACTTAAAAATCTTTTTTTTTTTATCTATATCAGTTGTGCTTTATCAAGACAAAAATTTCAAAAGATGAATTTTACAATTGGAATTTCTCTTATACTTATGCTTTAACTGCTTTTATTATATGGCTTTTGATGCCTTTAATACAAAACCATATTTTTTTTAGATATTAACAAATTTTGAACAGAATTATAATTTGAAAATTAATGAAAAATAATATAGTTGGGAATTAAAAGATCTACTTTACTTGAGACCTACATGATATAAAATTTAAAAGTTAAAAAGATTGGATATTTTGTTTTAATTTTTTAACTGTTAAATATAATTTTAGAAATGAATTCATTTCTCTAAGTAAGGTAGTATTTATTTAAAATTTGTAGTTAATCATAGCCTTCTTGCGAATGTCATTTGTTAAATTTAAAAAAATAGTGATTTTTTTTTTGAATGTTGAAAAATTATTTGTTTTTACTTTCACTTATAAATTTTGAGGAATCTTCATGTTATAGATTTCCCTTAGTTCGAAAAATACATTTTTGAAATTGGCTATATGTGATAAAAATAATTTAAGATTATCTTGAGCTGTATGGATAAAAGTGAAGTTTATTATGCCCCTTGCTGCACATAGCATGCCAAGTTGCTAGTAAAGATGGTGGACAAAGTAAACAAACACATCTGTGGAATAGTTACAGTTACCACTTTCGGCAATTTAATTGTGATTTTTTTACTGATAAGTATTGTTTTTGTCAGACTGACTGCGCCAGTCTGTTGGTTGCAAAGCAAAAGTTTGAGCATGTGATGCCTTCAAGATCTGTAGAAGTCACTGGGCAGAATTTTTTAACTTAAAATATATTCTGTCTTAACTAGCAGTAGGAGCGAAAACCCAGTAGCTTCACTAGCACATTGAACATAAGAACTTTGTGGATAACAGGAACAGTACATAACCAAAAGAAAAGAAAGATCAAATTAAGAAGTGATCAAACCATTCTCCATACAAAATTTCAAACATCCTTTTCTAACTTCATAAACGTAAAATATATATATATTCCACTGACCCTTCATCCATTTTTCAAGTTTGAAATACTTTCTTCCATTCCATTGGAATTCTTCCATCCACTATGGAAGAATTCCATTGCATCTGACTTTTAAAGTAAGAATGTAGATGGTTTTGTAAAATCCGAATTCAGACTATTTATTTAAGTGCATTTTGAACAATTAAAAATTGTAAAAAAATAAATATTTTCAGTTCATATTCACATTTAAAAAAATGCAGTGTCTTATTAGCTGAAAAAAAACTTTTAAATTATAATTTAAAAAAACATCCTTAATCAATATAT
>JAOUZG010053459.1:2950856-3026121 GCA_026289955.1 Argiope argentata | reverse complement strand
ATATATATATATATATATATTGTATTAATATTTTTCAGAGCTGCTCTGTTTGCTATAAAACAGTTAAATCCTGAAATTATAGCTCAAGTTCAATCTAAAGTTTTATTTAGTGCTGAAGAAGAGAAATTAATTGCTTCTATTCCTTCAGTGAGTAGAATTAATGTTATTTTGATTTTGGCTTGAGTCACTATGATTTTTAAAATGAAAAATTTATAAAATAATAACATTGAACTTTACTTTTTAGAAATTTGATAGTGTTATTATCTCAAATGAAATTTTTAGGGTATATGGAGTAATTGCAGCCGGCTCATCTGACAACTGAAAGCAAGTTATTTATATTCATCTAAGTCAGTTAATTGATCAGTGCTCATAAGTGGCAGTGCATTTTCAACTGTTTTATTTAACTTCATTCTCTAAAAAGATAACAATATTAGCCAAATTGCTGACAGATTGGTAGAATAGTTTGTAATATTTAATGTAAATAATTATTAAAAAACTATCAGCGTTCCATTCTACCCAAAAAATGTTTTAAATTTGAATAAAAATAAATTTGAAATACTTTTCTTTCTTTTCTTTTTTTTTTTTTTTTTTCATTTTTTAAAATGGCAAAAGAAAAATCAAAATTTTTTATTTAAAATTCAATAACTTTAAAATATGTTTTGAATATAAAATACAATAAAATTTTATTGTTAACAAGTTTTGAAAATGCGATTCCTTTTATGAGGTTATGTTTTTTTGGAAATGATGTTTTATATATAATAAATAATTGAAATCGTTGTTTTATTTGTATTTATTAAGAAATCAGAATTTTAATTGTTTTATAAAATTTATATATTAAAAAGACAGTTGCATGCCAAATTAGTTTTCAAAGGGCATTTTTTTCTACTTAAGTTTCATGTGCAGAATACTAAATTTCTTATATAATTGTTCTAGATTTTTTTTTCACGTTAAAAATTGGCTTTATATTTATTTTAAACTAAATACTTATATATACTTACAAATACCTTAAGTATGAAGTAATAAAAAGTTCATTAACTATCTATTAATGAATGTATAAATTGTTTATTATGTTCAATATAATAAGTCTTATTTATTCAATTCTTATGCATAGGTATATCAAGTGTTATTAAAATCACATTTTTTTCTGATATTCCTATAAAATAAATATAACTTTTATTCAAATAAATATTGTCTTTAATCAATGAAATACTTGTAATAAATTGATTACAGGTATTTAGCCTAATAATTTTATTTAATTCTTGCAATGTTTAGTTATTAAGATTTATTAATATCAGAGTATAGTTATTGCATAATTATAAATTTCTGTATGTAAGGCTGTAACAATTTTGTTTCGTGTTTATTTTTAATAATAATTTCTAAATAGCTTCATTATTGTCGATTATGTAAATCAAAAGAAAATATTTTCACTACTAAAAATGCAAGCTTATTTAATGTAAATCTTTATCAGCAATTTATGCTGTATTACAATGACTAAAAGTATTATACAATTCTCACATGCTGCTACAAATTCTATCAATTTCTTTCAAATTATTTCACATTCGTTGTTTCATTTATTCATTGTAAGTAATTTTTGAATTAAAAATAAATAGCCTGTTAATATATTACTATTTCTGATATTAAATTCTGCACACCTGTCTGTATAGAGAAAGAAGGAAACATTCAGATATTTTTTTTCTTTTGATTTGAAGAACATGATTAATGAATATTTACTACTAATTAAAGTTTCTGCATTGAAACTAGGAGGTTAATAAATTGGATGCTATGATTATTTGGAATATATATTGGCATAGTAATTACAATATATATTGTTGACAATTTCTGACACTAAATTAGCATTGTACTGACGCAAAAGTGCGATATAATATTGATGTGAATTAACATCAAAACATGATCAAACTTTACTTGATTTTACATTTCCATCTACCACACATGCATCTTAACAGCATAGTAACATTTTAATTTTTTTTAATTTTTAAATTATATTTTATGTAGAATTGTACTCTATAATTGCCCCCTACAAAAAAAATATTAAATTATTTCTGAAATTTTTATAAAATATCAGAGCTTAAAAATATTTTTTTAATGCCTTTTAGGAAAAAGTCACTATAGAAACCTTCCAGGAGTTACTCGATTCAAATGCATCCATTTTTTTGCCTTCAAGAACTGCCAAAGTATTACACAGCCATTGGGCTCTCATGAAACAATATAATCTTCTACAAGATCAAAAAGGTAAGCATATAGATATTCCTTTACAGGGTTGCCATGCCACCGGGAGAACTTAGAAAACCAGACAATTTAAATATTAATAGAAAAAAAACCAGAAAATTCAGGGAGATTAGAAAAATTTCATAAAAACTAAGAAAATACAAGAAATTTTAAATTTCTTAGTTATTTTCCCCTCATCTAAAGGATAGAAATCTCCAAAGATTCAAAGAATAAAAGATCATATTCAAAACTGAAAAAATATTATTTGTGATTGTATAATACATAAATTCTCTTTCACCCCACCCCCCTTTTTTTAGATCAGCCCAGTGTTGATTTATAAGATAGTTCTTTTTCCAGAAGTTTCCTGAATTGCAGCTAATAAGCATGCATATAATTATAGATTTGGTTGGCAATCCTGAAAAACAGCTTTAAACAAAATAATGTTTCAAAGTTAAGCCTGAATTACAAATTAAGTTTGGGATTCAATTCTGCTATATCATTTTAAAGCTGCAAGAAGCATTTAACCTTGGTGTGCATGAATCTAATCTGAATAAATATCTTGTCCTAATCTGTATTAAATATTAGAAATAGATATCTTGTTGGGATATTTCCTAATCCTCTGACCTCATATGCATAATCAGCTTTATTTAAAAAAATTCCCAGTTATATTCACTTTGTGCTATCAAAATTGCAAGATAATCTAAATAAATTAATCTTTTAAATGGATTATTTTTCTCTGTTGTTAGTATTATACAAGGTTGTGGCCGCCCCCTTGCAATAATTAGTATCATTTACATTATATACTTCATATTGTCATGCTAGTTTCTTTTTCATCATCTTACTTCTATGCAAAGTTCACCTTTTGTACTAAATGATATAACATTTCTAATCTGAAATCATTTGCAAATTTTTTTTTTTACTGGCAACTATTTATTTCTTTTAGCAAAAAAGATATTTTTATTCTATTAATGGAAGCAATGGGCATTATTTATAAAAATCTGAAAGGTTTTCATACTATTACATGAAATAAAAAATCTATTTCTATTAAATAGTTCATTAAATCAAATATATTGAAATTACATTTTATTAATAATTATTTAACTACACTTTTTCAGGCAAACATAGGCTGCAAACAGAAACTCCAACCACCTTCTCTGATTTTGAAGAATTGCTTGATGATTCAGAATTGCAGTAAGCTTTATAATTTTTTAAGATATTTTTTCCAATATAAAGAAATTTAAACCTTCTTTCTCTGGGAGCTGTTTCCTAAGTTTTTTTATTTGTGATTTTTTTTAATTAATTGAAAGTGCATTTAACCTCTTCATACCTTCAGCTGAGTTCATTCAGAAAACACCATTGAGTTAACATAAATCTGTACATCTGTCTAATGTTGAGTGAATAAGTTGAACTGATTATTTGTTTTAAATTTAATGTTTTTAAATGGATGGAATAACATATTTATTATGCAGTCTTTCCAATGAATATTAAGGCATTGTTTGATATTCATAAATGCATGTTTATTTATTAATATATTCATGTTGTACAGTAAATAAGTTTTATCTTATATATGTTTCGTATGTTTTAAATTTCTAATTATTAAATATGCAAAAATAATATATTTATTAATACTTTTTTTTACAGAGATCTGAGAGATTTGGCAGTTGATGAAGGTTAGTTTATTTGTTCAATATCATTTATTTATTACTAAGTAGAAATAAAAGCAGGTAGTTATGTAATGAAAATGAAATTAGATATGCATGATGTGGGCTCATAAATTCTATTAAAGTATGCTTTTCTAATATTTATCTGTATTAAAAATTTTAAAAAGACCATTTCTTGATATTTTTAACTGTATATTTTAATTCATTAAGCTTATTAAACTAATTTTTTAATTTATTAATCAATACTTCTATGAACAAATGGTAAATTAATATTTAGTTAAAATAACTTCCTAGAGAATTTTTTCCCCTTATATTTAAGGCATTAAGGTAGAAAAAAAGTATATTGCCATCATTTAAATATCTATATTATTTTGTATCACTTGGTATATGACATGAAGACAATCAGTTGACCAACAACGTCTATTTGACATTAAGATATAGACGACAAATCTATATAGCCGAGATGAACAGACTTTAGCCCACATGCAGTAATTGATTGCAGCACACAAACCAGCCAGGCAGAATCCAGCAGGAGAGGGACATCTCAGAGCTTCACACTATGGTCTCTAAACGGCTCAAATTCTCACTGTTTCCTTGTTTTAGCTGCAGACTTACTACCGCACAACTGGCTACTCCACACACATGTTGCTGTTTCCACATTAGACAAAAGGACTCAGCATGCAATAGTTCATCACTTTCTTGAGCTCAATTCAACACTGGCATTCCACCATTGCTTTGTATCCTCTTGAAGACATGTAACATGTTTTCTACTCAATCTTCGCTTCAATTCACTCTGCAGCTTGAGACTGCCGGCCTTTTATAGCACCAGGATGGTAGGCTGAGATCCTTCTATTCCAATCGGAGCACATCTCAGTTTCTATTGGGTAAATAGTTAAAATTCTTAGAGGTTTCCAGCAATATCTATTTTGTCTTCAAACTCTGAGATCACCCGCTCATTATGCAACAGCCTATCATAATACGTCTTTTTGTGTCATCATAAGTCTTTCTTATGATGTCACAATTCCCGCTAAGAAGCAAAATTACAAGTTTATAACAATATAAATATATAATGCTATTGTATATGACATGGAAATCACTCTTGTTAATTATTGCTGAATGATAACAGTCAAGTGTAAACAAACCCTCTTACGAATTTCAAATTGCAACTTTGATTATTTTTAAAGTTGCATTGAATTTATTGCTTCACCTGACCAATTAATGAAGGCACAAAACATTATTAGGAATGTTCTGGAGAGTCTTCGCCATGTCTCAAAAAAAATTAATTTTTTCATAAAAAGAAGTAGATTCAAAACAAAAAGCTTAGTGTAGTGCAAAAAAGATTAACCATCATCAAATGGGCAATCACTGGGACTTAATCGTGGAAATAAATATTCATATTTTCCAAAGCAATAGTTTTATTTTTTTTAAAAAAAATAGTTTTTGTATTACTTTTTTTTGTGACTGCAATATTTATTTCTATTCAAGTTTTTAAATGTTATGATGAAATGCAAATTCATCAACTGGATACTTCTGCCAATCATTAATTCCATCCACTCTTCCCATTTTTATTTCTTAATATGTGCACTTTTTAATTTTAATTTTTTAATTGTATTTATGCATAGGTTTTTAATATAGTAATAAGCTCAAAAAGAAAGAAAAAAATATGTTGATATATGTTGAATTTCACTGTCTTTTTAGTTTTTATATTTATATGATTAATAATTATTGATATAATTATCTAAGGTTAATTCATGTGAGCTATATTTCCCTAATATTATATCTCATCATATATTTTATATCAAATTTTAAATTACTGTTTGGAGAAAAATGCATTGCCATTTTGTATAAATAATATTTTAAATTGTTTCATACTTTTTGATCATGTTAACAAACTTATCATTTTCCAGAAATTGCTGGTGTCCATAGAAAACATCTGCAAGAAATTAAGCAGTTAGAAAATGAAGTTCCAAAGTGGCAAGTACTTGTAGATTCTGTAACAGGTATCAGTTTTTCCTTATATATTTTTTATTATTGATTTTTAACTGTAAATTTGAAAGCAATCAATGAATATTACCTTATACCAAAAGAGCAATCCTTTTTCATTTCAAAAATTATTGACTGTGACTTGCATTTACCAGCCTATTCTGTTGAGATTGGCTGAAGACTAATTATTCCCATTTCTATTAAATTTTTTAAAAACTTTTTTATTTTGAAGATTTAGATGATTTTAAAAGTATTTTAACAGCTGCTTCAAGGATTCAAGACACTAATTGATTGATCTATATCGATGAAATTCAAACTTCCTTAATTCAATCAGTTTTTTTCACAGATGAGTGAAAAATTTGTTTAAAAAATTATTGTGTTGAGAAGTTTTATTAAGCCCCTGTATTATGGCCAGGGTGGTGTATGAAATTGTTGTTGTTGTGTCAAATGGCACTTGCCATAGGACAAGCTCGCTGCTGAACCCAGCAGCAGATTTAAGCCGAATGAAGCGTCTCTTTTATTTGAGTAGCGCCAACTAGGGCCAAGAGTACGACTTTGCTACACGCTCACCACATTCGCTTGCACAACCCCTTTCTACAGGGGGGCACATTAACACATCTCACAGATAGTACACAGAATAACAACCATGCCGGAACCGGGACTCGAACCCGGGACTTCCAGAAGACGAGGAAGACGCGCTACCTCTGTGCCAGCAAGCCGGCGTATGAAATTGTAAATATTATAATTATTTTTCAGCAATGCTTTATTATTAGATCTTGTAAACTAACATTCTTTACATCTTTTAAATAAATACTTATCTCTTTCAGTTAAGAAATTAATTATTGGTCCATGATTAGAATAAATACCTTAATATTCTTGTTTAATGTCTTCAATTAAACTTCAATATTTTTTTTTTTTTAGGGGTTAGTCTTCCAGAATTTGACAGCAAAACTTTGGCTGTCTTAAAAGGGCGAATTGTCAGGTATCTCATTCAGTCACGTGAGGTAAGCTTATGCATAATTAAAGTTTTTATATTTTTCTTGGTGCACATATGTCCATTTACCACATAGCCACAAATGAAATGTAAATTCTTATTGTTTGCTTCATTTTTCAAATCTTTTATTGGAAACATTCTATTTGTTGAGTGAAGAAAAATAACATATATAGGGATTCTTATTAAAGGGGGTTAGATTCTTGCAAAATATTTGCAATTTATATTGCTCTAATTGTTGGCTTGCCAATACCAGAAATATTATCATTATGAGTGAGATATATAATATATTATGAAAAGATATATAAAATATTTGGCACTATGCAGGTTCTTTTTTTTTTTTTCTTTTTTCTTTTCAAAATTTTATATTATTCATATTATTGAAGTAGTACTTTTAAAATATATTTTCACCCTGTTAAATAAGAGAGAAACAGCTGAAAACCGTTTAATGCACCCAACCATAATTGTAGAGTTTCATCTCTTACCCCATAAATTATTGTTAACAATTTTAAGATTTATTTTAAATCCCATAAGAAATTGGAATTAATTAGCCAAGCTTGAAAAATCTGTAAAAGGAAACACTCTTATTTATATATTTATTAAAATTGGCATATTTTTTTATATTTTGAATTTGTTTGCTTATGTTCTTCACTTTTTTCAAGAAATGTTAATGAAGTAATGGTATAACTTTTTTCCTTTATACTACTAACTATAGTGTAAATAAATAATTTAAGATATTCAATTCAATTCCTTCAGTAACATTTGTCAAACAAAACTTTCATTTAAAAACATTTAAACAGGGGAAATAAATTATGATTCGGCTTCTTCAAAGCTTTTTCAGAAATGCACTGGATATTTTGGCATCAAATAAACATGAGTTTAAATAATTTTTTTAGGTACAGATTTTCTTTTGTAATAAAGTTTATTTTTATTTTTTAAAAAGTTCTTGGTTGATTAATTTTTTAACAATTTATATTCATTTAATTTTAAAAATAATATAATTTCATTGAATTACTTTCATATTTATGAAAAAGTTTGATGGTAACATGCAGATGAATAAAAATTATTATTTATTTTTTTAGGTTACATTTGGTAGGTCAGCCAAGGATAACCATGTTGATATTGATCTTTCTTTGGAAGGACCAGCTTGGAAAATTTCTCGAAGGCAGGGAGTTATTAAAATGGACACAACTGGAGATTTTTATTTAATAAATGAAGGAAAGAAACCTATGTTTATTGATGGAAAACCTGTACTTACTGGAAACAAATTTAAACTTAGCAACAATTCTGTCATTGAGGTGAGAACATTTTTTCCCCCATATTCAATTGTGGGGAGTTTTTTTTTTTTTTTTTTTTAAGTTTTTATTGATTTTATGTAGATATTATACAAATGCATACTCTTCTCTGAATAAACAATGGAATGTACAGTATTATCTCTTTGTACAACCATGGATATAATTTGTGTTATGCCTATTTGTTCCATGAATTTTTACTTTTAATTGTAACCCAGTGACTAATTTTTAAACTCTTAGAGATATACATACATTTCTTAGAAAAATATTGTAAATGATGTTAAAAAGTATGTTATTTGAGTCAATGAATTCTTTTTAAAAGTTACAAAAATTAAGTTTCTAAAGAGTACTAACATATATTTAGTCCTATTGACATATTTATTAAAATATTTTAGCCATGCTGACTTTTTAACGAATAAAAAGTCATACTAATTTATGCATAGCACATCTCTAGATAGTTATTGAGTATACTGATTTTTTTGAAATTCATTGCTGAGAACTTAATTTAATATTTTTGTGATGAAAATGAAAGACTATTTTCTTATAGTGTATAAATATTTTATTGAATTATATATTCACCATTTTGATCTATTCACCATCTTTTTGGCAGTAGCATCATTCGACTTTTGTATGAATTCTGATCTTTGCTGGCAAAAAAACTAATTCGTCATTTTTCATTCTCTCATAGGAGTAAGTAATTATTTAAAGGGGTCAAATATGGTGAATGCAGTAACATCCTATTTAAGTTGTAAAAGCTTTTGGCAAGTTACTAAAGTTTTTTTAAGGTCTTGCATTACTTTTGTGGAACAGTATATTTTTCTATTGAGGGCCTTTGCTTATTAGTGAATTATTCAGTTTATCTAGTTAATGATAGTGCACTTCACAATTGATAATGATATTATTTGGTCTAAACTTTAAAAAAAAAGGTTGTATTGAAATTTTAACAAAAAAGACAATATAGCTTTTTAAAAAAAATGAATATTTTTTTGGAGTGATTTGGGCTGATTCATCATTACCCATGATCTCTTACAATCAACATTGTTGTAGATAACCTATTTCTTATCTCCAGCATTGTTTCACTTGGAAAATTGATTTAAAAATATATTTAAGAACTATATTATAAATATCATTATGACTGCTCAACTTTCTGTAAGAATGTGCAGTACCACCCATGCATTGAATTTTTAAATTAAACCAAGACATTTTATGTGATCTTGATTAATTGGATTCAATAAACTTAGCTCTTAGCCATCTCTAGAATAATTATTCTATAATTTACACTTATCAATACCTTTATTTTGGCTTCATCATTTTTTTCATCTGACTTTCCAGAATATCTACAACATCAAAATTGCTGGAACAAACTTTGACAGACCAGTTGTAACAATGATGTTCTATCAGTACATCTTCACCAAACACAATTTTTTTTCTTGCTTAAACAATATTTTTACTTTTTTATAATAACATCAAAAATGCTGCATTCTTTTTTCTTTTCTTTTTTTTTTTTCTACTGTCAAATTATAATAACAATTTGGTTCAAGTATAAAAATTAGCTGTAAAAAATGCAATTAAGTTCCCTGTTGAGAAATTTATTTTTCAACTTAATATTAGACTTCTATTTAAAATGGCCCCTGTATATGGTTGATTTTTAATTATATAAAGGGCACATTTATTTATTTTTTCAGTAAAGGAGGTAGCTTTTCCTTCTGTCAAAGCTTAGAATATGGTACATTTTCTATTAGAAGAAATGTCCTTTTTTATGTTTATAATTTGTTTTTATTTATTGCATTATTTTGTTTATTTTCTTTATATCATAATTTTGTTTTGATTTTAACCCATTAATACTCAGAAATAAGTCTCAATATATATTTCTGTTAATATATACTGAGACTAAATAACTAAAATAAAATAACTAAATAAACTAAAATAACTAAAAAATAGTTATTCCAAATTTATTTATTTTGAATAAGGAGGGAAATTATTATTATTTTTTTTTTTTAAATTTATATTGCTTGTAAACAGACTTTACTCTTAACATTCTCTTATATTTTTAAAGAATCCTTTTAATTACTCCAAAAACAAGTTTAAAATAATGACACTTTGTCTTCATTATGAGGTTAATGAATATCAATTAGAAATTATTTTCTAAATTTTGGATTATATGGTAAATTCTTAGACCAAACAAAATGTAAATAATAAAATACATTCAATAAAAGTGAATTGTAATTATCCATTGAATTGACGTTAACAGAACGTTTTTTTCCTATACATCCTTATAATTATGTCGAAAAGAATCACTTTTGTATATGATGGTCTCTGTCCAAGATTGGATTTCCTTTTTCTGGACACAATGAGTTTTGAATTGCTGTTTAAAATCAGATATAAACAGTGCATTGCATGTGCATACCAGTTTTCTATTTGCGTATGTGTAATTTGAAGTTTTTGCACATGTGTGAATAAGTGCTTTACACATGCACAAATCATAGTATGAAAATAAGTAAAATATTAATTAAAAAACTTTTTTTTTATTTGTAATGACTTCAATATACACTCATGACCATAAATTAAGGATAATTCAGTCATGCAGAAATCGAACTCTAAAATACATATATCACCCTTGAAATGACTACATACAACTTCAAAAATCGTATACAGATTGCAGGATGCTACCTGATTGTGCCAATTGTATGTTACTATGACGAAATAGAAGAGAGTGATGCATAAGTAATATAGGCAAAGAAGTAAAATTGTTCACAAGCCTTTCAGTGCAAAAAATCAATATTTATGGCACAAAGCACACATTTGAATGATTTTTTACATGGTAGAATTATTGGCCTACGGGAATGTAGGCGTACCCAGCTGGGAGTATATGAAGAACTTTCAATCGCCCAAAGTGTCATCTTCAGGCTTTGACAATGATTCCAAGATTAATGCAATGCGATTAGATGTTACAGCACAGGTTGCCCTCAAGTTACAACACCAAAGGAGGGCTGGTAATTGTCATTATAGCCAAAAAAAAACAGATGGAACTCAATATCAGACCTGTCTCGTCAACTCCCTTCAGCCACTGGTACGACAATTTCGAAGCAAACTGTGTAAAGACGTTTAGAGCAGGTTGGTCTATGCGCTCGTAGGTTTGTCACATGTGTCCATTTACTGTGACTCACTATCACCTGCAGAAGGCCTGGGTACAGAGAATGTATTATGGACATTGCAACAGTGAGCTTGTGAGGTGTTTTCTGACAAGTCCAGGTTTAGCTTGCACTATGATTCTCACCATTCTTTCATATTGAGAGGGCCTGGTACGCCTTGCCAACCTAGAGCTCTTGAACGATGCCGTTATGGTGGTGCAGGATTGCTCATTTGGTGAATTAGTCTGGGTTCCAGAACTGACCTGCATGTTCAAATTGAAACCATGGTAGACCATCAAAATATGGTAAACTATCAAATCTATTGGGATGTTATTCTGGAACAACGTGCAAGTTTGTTTTGGGGCACCATGTGTGCAGAATTCATGTTTATGAATAACAATGCCTGTCCTCACCATGTAATCATCGTAAACGAATGCCTTCGATTAAAGGATATCACTCCTATGAATTAAGAATGCATTCTCACCTGACCTGAATCCAGTGGGACATACTTGGCTGGGGAATTGTAGCTCCTCAACTGCCTCCCAAACATCTAACTGAACTTCGGATTGCATTGCTTGATGAGTGGTGAAGATGGTCCAGGATCAGGTCATTAATTTGATACTCGTCATGCCCAGGCATTGTATGGACTGAATTGCATAATCTGGGAGATATACTATGTATTAGCCATCATGCAAACTTTTTTTTTTATCCAGGAAGCTAAAACTTACAATTTTTATTAACAATATCAAACATATAGCATCTTTTTTTGCTCTTTATCTTTTGTGTAATAAATAGGCTTTACAAATCCGTCACATTTGTTTTACTCTTCCTTTTACTGAACTTGCATTATCCTTAATTTGGGGGCATGAGTGTGTTAAAACTTTCCCCAATAAAAGATGTCTTTAAAAATTATTTTTATCGTTTTTATGAAATTTGATAATTTTGAGTCTTATTTTATTGTTTATTTTTTAAATACTGTTTTAGTATAAATTTCTATTCTTTTCTTTTTACCATCAATCATCAATTTATCATATATATTATATATTGTCTTGTATTTATGTTATTATAATAAACATAAAGTGTTCATAGCCTAAGCATTCTGCTTTGCAATATTAATTCCCTTATATTCAATCTATCTTTTGAGAAAGAAGAATGCTCTAAACTTTATTATTTTAAGTATCTACTTGTGAATTAAGATGAAAAAAAAATTTGTTTGTTTTTTTGCAGTTGGCGGTTTTACGATTTGTTTTTATTGTGAATCTTGAAGCCATAGCAGCTATCCGATCAAAAGGACCTGGCTAACTTCAAAATACAATAGTACTGTTAAATTTCATTGGTATTGTAATAAGCAGTGCAAACTTCATCATTCTTGAAGATATTTTTGTATTATATATGTATATAAATAAATATCATGATTTTCATTTTATATTTTTTTTATCTGTTTTAATATATTCTAAATTAAAGATTTATGACGGCTTTATAAAGTTGTTGTTGTCAAATGGTTTATATAAATATTGATACTGCCATTGCAATTATATACTTTCCCACCTCAGTCAGAAAAAGTTAGTCATGTGTATCTAAAGCAAATTTATATGTATTTCACTAAGATGTACAAAAGTTATCCATTTATAATTAAATGCTTCTGACTGCAAAGAAAATGATGCAAAAAAGGAATTATTGAAAGTATGAATGACTTGCTATTGTCTATTCAACCAATAAATATCACTTGCCTGTCTGCTCATACCTTCGTAATTATTATCTATCGCCATTCTTTGTACATATTGTATTGGGTTGTTCGGAAAGTAATTTCGTTTTTTCACGACGCAGGGTTTAATTGTATTTTTTTGTCCCAATTTCACACTTAAGCCGCATAATCATTATATGCTTTGAGAGGTGATATAGCAAGGCTTGTGTGTGAAAAAGTTCAATTGATTTTACGCAGTAGTTTTTGGTAGATGCCCTTTTAAATAGGGAAAGCAATAAGCAGCAATTTCGTCATATTTCACTTTTTTCCTGTAGGAAAGGTAAAAATGCTGTTCAAGCCAGAAAGAAATTAACCGATGTGTATGGAGAAGATGCGTTGACAATACGACAGTGTCAGAACTGGTTTACAAAATTTCGATCCGGCAATTTTGATGTCGAAGATGCACCACGTTCCGGATGGCCGGTTGAAGCTGATAAAGACACGATAAAGGTAATAGTTGATGCAAACCGGCGAACAACAACACGTGAGATCGGTGAGAGTTTAAATTTATTGAATTCAACTGTTTATGACCACCTGAAAGGCCTGGGTTTAACCTCGAAGCTCGATATTTGAGTTCTCCATGTCCTCACGGAGAGAAATTTGTGTTGTCGCATTGAAGTCTGTGATTCGCTCCTCAAATGTCACAAAAAAGATCCACTCCACCATATTATCCAGATTTGGTTCCTTCAGATTATTATTTGTTCCGGTCAATGCAAAATTTTTTGGACGGTAAAACCTTAAGTCTCAAATGAAGACGTCAAAAATCACCTTGGATTAGTTTTTTGCCAGCAAATACCAAAAATTTTATGAGCGTGGAATCATGCCTCTACCAGAAAGATGGCAAAAGGTTTTGGATCAGAATGGGCGATATATAATTTAATAAAATAATTATTCATTATACGAGGATCGTCTTTCATTTTCACCAAAAAAAACGAAATTACTTTCCGAACAACCCAATACATTCTAAGAAATTAATCTGGAAAATTTACTGGTTTAGCCCCAGGCAGGCAAAATGTGAGGTCGTTAATCTGAAAGTAAATATTTGGACTCCCGATTGTTTGCACTATGAATGATGGAAAATAACTTCTCAATTTTAATTACTTGCCCATATGAACAGGATTAATTGTTTAATTTACTAGTACATAAAAACTTTTATACAATTTAATAATATTTGATTTTTCAAGTTTAAAAGACATGAAAATACATCATCCCAAGTCATAAAAATCCTTGTAGAGTTCAATTGAAAATTAACTTGTTGCTGTATGATTTTTTTCTAAATCTAAACAGTAACAAAAAGGAATTTTGATATAAATTGCTCTCTTTATTTAGTTCTTAATTTTTAGGGAAGGAAAAAATATACTGTTATATAATTGCTTTAAATACTCCTATTTCCTCCAATATTTAAAATGTTTATTTCAAATTTTGATATAAAACTATGCTTCCACATTGTCATATATTGCATGAGCTTTGTATAACTTAAAAAATTTTAAGCCCTTATATCCTTCCTAATATACTTATAAAAAATGCATATGAAGATTGTGTTTAGCAAACAAAATTACTGAGGAAAGTTGCAAATTATAATGAGATTTCAGGTCAAATATTATTTGCTTTGTTGATATGCAAGCGCGACTAGTTCCGCTTTTCGGGAGAAATCCTCCATTCCCCAAATGTGTAGAATTTTTTAAAAATTGGGATAAATTTGATCACAAAATGTATTTTCTTACAATAATATTTCATATGCATCTGATTAACAAAAATTTCTTACTTCTACACACAGTAAAGCTAGAAGCAAAAAATATCATTTAAACATACGAAATACAAACAGTGGCGGGAAATGACCATGTAGTGATTTTAGTGTAGAGGGTGATAATTAAAAAAAAATGATAAACCCCTTCGTCGGCTAGAGATTGGGATTTTGATCTGCAAAAATCTTCACTTCAGTATAGTTGTATAGAGACAGAAACTACATAGAACTACACAATATCGAGCATGATCATTCAAAAATTATCTCAAAGATTTATAGTAAATAGTCGAAATATCTTAGTAAAGGTTAAAGTAGTTTGGCCAAGTAGTCGATAAAATGCTCAATTTGCGGGCAATTTATGATCTGCCGACTAAGAATCGAGCGCGATAGATTTCGAAGACGTTAAAATCACAGAATTTCAGACATTAGAATCAAATGTCGTTCCTTTAGCTTATAATTTGCTATAGTTTTGACAGTATAATCGACAAGACTGCGCATTTTGCTTACAATTTTTGGTTGACCGACTATGAACCCAATGCGATGTATGTCGAAGATGTCAAGTCCGCAGTTATCCGGTTCACAATCTTGTAATTTGCTCTGTAATGTTTGGAATTTGTAAGAAAGGTGAATGAGATCCTTTTCCGTCAAAAAGTTTAGGTCTGCTGACTGTGAACTCAATGCCATGGACGTCGGTGACGTTAAGTTCGTAAATTTTCAGATATCTGGATTAAAGGTCGTTCATCCATCTTATAATTTGCTCTATATTTAGCAAATTAACCAATAAGTTGACAAGTGAATAAGGCATCGCAGTTTTGTTGATTGTTCTTTGTCTTTCGGCTAAGGTATTATCATAAATTATGAAGAAGAAAAATGGTTTTCTTTGAATATTTCAATTACTTGTCAATGGAATTATTAGGGAAATATTCTTTTATATTATACCATAAAGAGGCCAATAGAATTTTTTTTTTTCTCTATTTCAGAATTCAATGAATAATAGTTTTAACAGTAGAATAATCGTCGTTTTATTCCCCTACTTTTTATTTCCTCGGTAACGAATTGGTAAATTTATTTCACTGTGAGAACTCTGTGACTAAAATCTCATTAATGGTTAAATGGAATTCAATAGAACACCTTTCTTTTGAAAACCTCTGCTTGTAAAAAGGGAAATACTTTGATGTAGCCAAATTATTTGAATTTTTTACAAATCACTGAAAAAAGTAAATCGTGTAATTGTAAATTAAGTTTATTTACTTTTCAATCTAATTTATCAGACTGCAATCATTACATTAAAGAAATATTACCAACTAAAATTAACAAGAAAAAAATGTGTGATATGGCCTTTTTATAGCTACACCAAAAGAGCTTATCCAAATACGCACAAAAATTGCATAATAAATTATTACCTAAATTCTACATTCAATATTCTGTGCAATCTGAAAGAGGGTTTCCCCTCCCCCTTTCTTTCTTTCTTTCTTTTTTTCCCCATTCGTGGAAAAAATTCTATAAATTTTCAATCGACTTTGGCTAAAGATGTCTTAATAAGACGACGACTAAAATAGTTATGCATAGAATATTTATATATAATACATTAACCTATTGATATAAGAATTTACTTAATTTCCAAATTAGATCTTGGCACTTTTGGAACAGCTATTATTATTTTAATCTCTAAAAGAAATATAAGGGTATTTGAGCTAATGATGCATTTTTAAGTGATTTTGAATATTTTTAAATTATTTAATACTTAACTGCAGATTTAAAATTTAGTACGTGAGTCAGATAAGTCAATGTACACTCTATAACAAAAAAAAAAAAATCGACGCAACTAGAAGCAATCATCCGATTACTTTGAAATTTCGTATTCATGAGTGTTTTGACCAGATATGCAAATGATTAAATGTTGGTGTCCAATGAATGAAGAGTTTCATCTCCAGCGCATAGGAACTGCGCTTCCAGCAGATGTATATATATATCCAGCAGATGTAGGAGCAGTTCTTCAACGGTTGTCAAAATTATCGGTTTGATTGCGATTCAAAGTACCTTTCAACAACTTTAAAAAATGCGTCGCCGTAGGGTTCGTGTTCATTACGAGCAACTGTCAGAGTTTGACAGAGGTTGTATCTTTGGATTGAAAGAGACTGGTTAGACAAATCGAAGAATCACTCGTGCTGGCAAGGATGGGTGGAAAATGGTAGAGTTCAGTGTCAAGATGGTAGTAGTTTTCCTAGGGCCACAACAGATCATGAGGACAGAGTGATTGTCCGATCAGCTGTCACAGTGCCTTCTTCATCTCTATCAACACTCAGAAGGTCAACCCAAACACCGGTGTCCACCATGACCATTCACAGACGGTTGACACAGTGAAATCTGCGCTTGTGCACACCATTACGCTACTTACCACGCTGACGAGCCAGATTGCGGAGGTGCATGGCTCCATCAGGTTGGAATGATGCTGACTGAGGGCGTATAGTCTTTAGCGACGAATTCCACTTCCAACTGTGTCCTGATGATTATCGAAGACGTGTTTGGAGGCACACAAGGCAAAAGGGGGATCCTGCTTCCACTATTGCACACCACATCAGCCCTCAATAAGGCATTATGGTCTGGGGTGTCATTACCTTTTATAGCCGGACCCCTTTGTTCGTTATTAGAGGTATAGTTATTACACAGCGGTATGTCGACGATATTTTAAGACTTTTTTTGCTACCGTTCCTTTTGCAATAACCTCGCCTGGATTTTCAGCAGGACAATGCTCCAACACATACGGAACGTGTTGCTATGAACTATCTGAAAGCTTGCCAAACAGCTCTCCAGATTGCTCTCCCATCGAGCATGTCAGGATAATCATCTTCCCATGGGAAGATGATTGTATCTGCCACTGGATGTTGATGACCTCGTTCGGCGTTTGGAGTGAATTTGGCAGGAAATACCACAGGAGACCATCCGGAAGTTTCATCGGTTTATGCCATACTGCGTGGCAGTTTGTATCCAGGCTAGAAGTGGGTCAACATCTAATTGAACTTATCACTGTTACTCTGAAATAAATTATTCAATTGTTCTGAGAATTTAATTATTTACTATTCTGTACATTATATTCCTATTCATCAATTTTCGTCTCAATCGGATAACTTGTTGGTGCGTCGATTTTTTTTCGTGTGTGTGTTATAGAGTATATACGAAGGGGTTAAGAAAAACTAATGCATGCTACTGAGAAAAATATTCACTTTTTGTGAGATTAAAACTTTGAGAGAGAAAAAAATTACCTAACCATAAGAACATACGCCTAAAAATGAAGACGGCTGAACTAATATTCAAGATCTAATTGCTTTTTAAATCTATCTATACATTTAAAAAATATACAAATCGGAATCGAATGTTTTAGCCCAAATTCAAGTCTTACATAAAATAGGAAGTTTGTACATATATGTGCAAAATATTTCCTCTAGCTTTCTGATGAAACAACAGTTCCTCCTTCTATATTATTTGTATCCTAATTGTAATAAATTTGTGGCTTTGAAAATGAACTTATTCATCGGATTCGAAATATATGGATTGCTCGTCACTGCTCATTTTTTGCTCGTCACTGTAATCCTTTTATAAAAATTAATTTAGATAGAAGACTGTGATAAAAGGTCGTTCTTGAATAAAAAGATCGAAATCTTTTATTTATTACTTTGAATTTCTATAAAGTTTCTTGTATAAATTTTTTGAATTTTGTTTCTGCATTTATTTTAATATAATTTCCATGATAAAAGCCTATATTTTCATTAAGCGTGATGTGTGAATCTGGATTTATATTTGTATAATATAAATCATAATAAAATACAACTACAATAAAGCAAGTAATATAAAAAAACAATTTTTTAAAATCAATTCCTACTTTGGATATTAGGAAAATTTTTTATTTTTGTTACTTTTTACTAAAGTATTGCAATTGTTGTTCTCGTGTTCCGCTTTTACAACAGAAGGGGCGGGTGCAGTAGCTTCTGAGGGCATTGACCCCTGAGCATAACATCCGAATAACGATCACCTTTGACTCAGTACCTTCAGAGGTATAACTCCCATCATGGAGAACTTTAAGACCAGGTTCGAACTCACAGCACAAAGGATGCGGATCCAACGCCCTACCAACCAGGCTATCCCGCGCTGACAATTACGGCTACCATAAAAAACCATTATAAAGGCGGAAAAGTTAGTTTTTTAATCAATTGATAAAAAATGATGAATCAATATTTAAAAAAAAATGTATTAACATCAATGTCATCCACTACAAGTTTTAAAAAGTGTACTTGAACTTGATTGGAGGAATAAAAAGTATTTTATTAAGGATTGAAAATTTGAACAAGATATATATATTTAGGGAGCGTGTGAGCTTATAATAGAAATCGAGTAAAATAAAATACAACGAGTTGTTTGATTCTCAAATTATTCTGAGCTTTTGCCTATTAATAAATACTATTCTCCGTGGTAAACTGGTTGAAGATTAATCCACACCCATCATACTAAGTAAGGAATGGGGCTTATTAAAATGTTCAGAACTGTTGATTGCAGTCACACGTACCTTCTGAGAAACAAAAACAAGCAGATATTATTTATGTCCATTTAAAATTTTCCAGCCGTTACTCTGTACATTGAATTATTCAATCTCAAATTAAGGAAATTTTTTTATAAGAGTTTACATAAAATTTATTCACATCAGCGGAAACTTGTAATTCTATTCTTTTCAAAGAATGGATAGTAAATTTTGAAAGTCTGTTTTATACAATGTCACAACATACAGCTAACTTGGCGATGAGCCTAAACATCCTGCTCTTTTGGCGAAAATAGTTCGGTAGGTAACCATAAATGAGACGAATTTTCATTGGGTGTTTATCTTTATTCCAAATACTTTGCTAAGCGGAGCAGAACTATGTTCTGGCAATAAAGTTGTTCTTTACTTTTTATTTTTATTTCATGCCACTTCAAATTTATCATAACCCTCCCTTCTTCCCCACAAAATCAATTAAGTTCGTTTTGCTATTGTTTAAATTATTTAATTAACTTTCATCAGACAACATTGCATTTATTTATTTATAATAATGTGGAATATTCAGTCTATTAGTTATTGTGGACATGGAAATATTCCCATTTTCTAAGTATGAATTCAATAATGCAAATATTTTTCTTCTTCTCTTAAAATCATTTAGCTCCTTTTTGAAATAAAATTTTACTTTGATGTCATTTTTCTATTTAATATGAAATGGATTTGCATCCGAAACAGCAACAACAAGAAAAAAATATTTTAATATAGCTGACGTGTTTGTTGAACACAATTTAACTGTAGCCTTAGCTTTCTGTACTGCAGACAGTTCAAAAAACAGAAACTCCTCAACGCGAAACGGGCACGTCAATTACTAATAAAAAATAGTTATTTTGACCAAAGCATGATCGTTTTTATTTGATTATGATAATGAACATAGGTCAGTCACTTAACTTTATTGCAGTTGTTAATTTGCTGCTATTTATAACTCAGGTATTATGTGGGTTAGTATGCTGTTTTATTTTCTGTTTCAATGCTTTAATCTCATTTATATTCAAACTAATTAATATTTTAATATTCGCCAAAAAAATAGCTAGTCATTTCTCTGATGTGAATAAATGACACGATCTTTTACCGCAGCTTTTTTAATTTTGCCACCGGCATACTATGTCTGCTTTTTTGCCATGATAATCCTCATCTTTCTGAGAAGCTAGTAAATATTTTAGAATTTAACTATCGATTATTGTTATATAGCGTCGAATAGCTGGCTTTCAAAAGTTTGATCAAATTATTAATTTTAAGTGAAATGTCACGAATATTAATAGATGTCCTGGGTTTTCAATCTATAAAGCAGGATTATTTTATGATGACATGCAGTTATATTATTTTTCAAAAAAGTTCCTATATAGCGATTAGTTATTTATAAGTCGTGTTGAGGTTTAGAGTGCTAATTGGTATTTGCTTTCTCTCAAAAGACTTAACATCTTCCTCCTTCTTAAAATGTAAATAAGAATATTGATAATTTAAAAACGTTTTTAGATAGGAGAAAAAAATTTCAGCAATTAATGAATGTTGAGCTGAAAACTATTTTAACTTCTTTATTTGTGATTAGAGTTATTTGAAGTTACCAAAATGAGCCTCCCCCTTTCTTTTCTCCTAATTATCGAAAACAATTTTGAGAAATTTATTTTTTGCCAGTAATTTGCGAACAGCACAATTCTGAGATTTATTCATGATTTCATGAGATTTATACATGCTTTGAGCAATGTGAAATTCTATGCCAAAGGATATCAATTTTGAAATTACTTGAAATGGTTTTGGCATAGCACAAATTTAGAAGAGAAGGAAAAAATTGTAATTTTTTTTTGATAAAAATGTTGAAAATTAAACTATTTTATTTGAATAATTTATGTGTTTTATGCAAAATGCTAAATATCATTGGTTTAGATGTGTTACAATATCAAATTTTATATCGGACCTTATTTTTGAACATAATAACTATGGTCAGTATTGCATATCATTATTTTTATTTACCAGCGTTTAACTCGTAAGTAAAAACAATTTGATATTTTAAAAGAATATAATAATTTTTGCACTCTTAAAGGATAATGCAAAAACTTGTTAACTTTAGCACTTGTTTCTCTTTTTAAAGTCTTTAAAATTATCTTGCAATTTGACAATGATATTGCAATAGAAGATATAGACTTCGTAGTGAACCAAACTGTTTCTTTTAATAATAGATGGTTTTTTAGGTATTTTTACTATTTAATGTCATAATAATGAGAAAAAAAATGGAAGATATTTTTATTAGATGAATCCAATAGTTGTGACTCACTTTCAACCATATTTGTAGGGAGGGAGAAAATTCACTAACGTTTTTGATGAAGACTTGGAAGTCTCAAATTGTTCGATTGTGCATGCATATATGTGTTGATATTCTACAAGCCAGACCCATTTGAACTTATAGTTGCTAATTTCAGCAAACTTATATAGGATGTTGGAACTGTTCACCTTTGAGTATTTCTTTTAAAATTTTAACCTGGTTAAATTTTAATATTTTTCAATGATAGCCTGGTGATGACAGGTCCAGATATCAAGAAAATGTGAGGGAATTTTATCAATCTGGTAAAATTGGGGAAATTGGTAAAAAGTATCTAAAAATTCAGGGAAAATAGCCTTGAAAATATTTTGCCCCATCAGATGGCCAATATTGTGATAACTTAAAAATGGAGTTTAAGTGCTAAAAAGAAATAGCTGGCCTGAAATGTTAAACTAATTAGCAAAAATCATAATCTTGGTTGTTTAAATAATAATATAGCTTGTGTTACAAGTAGTAGTTTTATTGTTTTTTAGAGTTCTTATGCTGCTTTAGGAGCAAAATATTTTGTTAAAATGTTCAGTATTTCTTGCATATAAGAATAAAATATATCATTTTAATACTTTTTTGGAGTGCTCATTCTGTTTAAAAATTAAATTTGATAAAATTATATTTGCCTATTAAATAAAAGTGCTTTTAATAATGTCTATTGTACTAATATAGTGATTTTGAGTAAGGAATAACTTGCAACTATCAGATTAGTGGCAATAAAGCATGAAAATGCTACACTTTTAGGCATGGAAATTTTTTTTTTCATACAGAAACTCTGAAAAAAAAAATAACCCTGAGTAGTTTTTGAAAGTATTATTGCTTAAAAATAAATTAGTATAGCTCTCTAAAATTTTAATTTTTTTATGCACATATTTAAGTTATCCAAATTTTTCCTGAATTTTAGTAATGTTTATAATAATTATTTATTTATTATTATTTTACTTACCTTCCAACAGCATTTTGCAATTTTTTCTTGAAATTCCAATTTTTTCCATTCATTCATGAAACATTTAATCCCATGATTTTCTTCATTTGTGGAAAGTTAAGGAAGAAGGGTTATGTTATATATGTGTGTGTGTTTTGCTTATCATGTGAAAAATATAAAGTTATAATGCTACAAAATAGTAGATGAATCATTTGTGTTTTTCAATAGCTTTATGGTGTTGCAGGGCTTCTCCATTAGAAAAGTTCACAAACTCTGTAACCAGAACTTATGTAAAATTCACTAATATTACACATTTTACTTACAATTCACATTTAACAAAAAAATTTCCAGGCGAGATTTTTATTCAATATTGGGTGTTTCTCGAACTGCAACTCTCAACCAGATAAAGAAAGCCTACAGAAAATTAGCAAAAGAATTCCATCCTGATAAAAATCCAGATGATCCTCATGCACAAGAAAAGTTTCAAGACTTGGGAGCTGCATATGAGGTTATTATTTTAAATAGTTAATTTTATCAATATCAACTTTTTGTTTTAAATTTAAAAAATATTCCTTAATGGAAATGTTACTGTGTTATTCATGATATACTAAAAATCTTTCTTAATATATAAACCACTTATTGTTTAAAAATATATTTATATATAAAATAATTCTCTGCTCTTTTTGTGAATGTACAAATTTTTACCAGCATTTTACAAACAAGTTTCACTATACTTACAAAAATGGCAATTTATTGCTAAAAGTGGTATTTTTTAAAATTATTATTTCTTTTCTGCCCCTCCCCACTCCATTACATTTTTGATTTCATAAGGTATAGACCTAGAACTATGCAACCTCTGTCCCAGAATGTGTGAAATGCATAAGTTGCTGTTAAGATAAGGCAGCTAATTTTTAAGCTGAAAATTATAAATATCTAAGATGGGGGAAACTACTTTGGTATCAAACTTGTTAAATTTTCATAAATTGGAAATTTCCCGAAAGACCATGATTTGGTTTTGCTTTAGGAACCGAAGTTATATCCATTCCTGCTACAAAGCCAAAGGATGCACATAATTTTAATGACTCAGCGTAGCTATTTTTATGATATAAGGCTCTTGATTCACCAATCAATAGTTGATTGCAAATGAAAAAAATTCCAGCAAAAACTTGAACTGCGAAGAACTTAGAGCCATCTAAAGTATTAATTAGTTGATTTTTCACAGATTTTCTTTTAAAAAGAAGAAACCATCACTATTAATTTATCCAAGATTTTGCGAGATAACATAATAATGTAATGTGTGAATTTGATGATAAACATCTTGTACACAAAATGACCTCAAATTTTACCTACATGTAGTTGGGCATCAATTCTATCAATTAAAATTTCAGAGCTTTATTTCCGAATGTATCAGTGAAGCTTTATTAGAATGTAGAGGGAAGGTAATAGAATGTTAACCTTATGAAAAAAATGAAAAAAAAAAATGGGTGTGATGCTCTTTTATTTGATAATTCTACTCGTATAATGAACTTAAATCACATTTAGAAGGACACTGATTCTCTAGATATCAAATGTCATGCTTGAGGTCAAGCAAGGGTATGAAGTTCTGATATTTGCCATTATTCATGTGAAAAATGAAATATAATGTCTTTCAATTAATTGTGGTTTTGGATATCCTTTGAATTTAAGAGAAAAAAGTTAAAGCAAGTCAAAGTTTTGCATTATTTTTCAGGAAGTTTTCACTGAGAGTAAACATTTATTTTTAATTCCAGTTAATTTTGTCATTATAAAAAGTTATCACATAGAAAAAAGTAGTTAAGTGTTAATATAATGTAATATGGAAATATTAAAAAGTGAAAACTGAACCATTCAAATTAAATATTCATTATATTATAAAATTTCAATAAATGATAGTTTTAATGTTCTGTTGGGATTTTCTGCATAAAAATTGGAAAGAGGAAATTATTCTGAAAGTTTTCTAAATTAGAATTCTTTTTTATTTACTACATTCAAACTATTAAGTGCAAAAGGGAAACAAATGTAAATATGGATACAAATAAAAAGTAATTACTTAAATTCTTCTACAGATGCATATAAATCCAGTCGGATCTTTATCCAATTATATTTTCTTATTCTACTCAAAAGGGGATTACTGTTATTCATTTCTATTTTTTTTTAAGGCTTCAACTGCAAAATCTTTGTTATATATCATTAGGCGTAATTTGTTTGCTTTGAATACTTATCTCTAAGTCCTTCAAATTATTGTATGTAAATAAGTAGACATTTAAAATATTAGCTTAAAAAATGCTGTTAACTACAATGTAATATTTTTAATATTTTGAAATTAATACATTAAGGCTCTTAATGTGGGCTCTCATATTCTATGATTTTATCTATTTACTTGCTTTGTTAAAATTGGTACATATTTTATTAGATGATTTCACCAAGATACAAATTATTTGAAGTGGTGTGAACATATATATAAATTGTCTAGGTTCTTTCTGATGAAGATAAAAGAAAAACGTATGATCAGTTTGGTGAGGAAGGCTTGAAAAATGATGCTTTTAGTGGTGGAAGTGATCCCTTTGCTAGGTAAGTGTATCTTTTTTGGTTTTAAAATGGATTTCTTTTTTTATTTCACCAATTCAAGTTTTGCATAGTTTTTTGGTGAGGAAATTTCCAATATGATTAAAATTGATTTTAAGATCTTTTTTGCTAAAATAACCAAATCATTTGATTTTTTTTTTATTGTTTTGGCATTAAATGTATGAAGCAATTTTCTTGGATTATGCAATATTTTTTTGCTTTGATAATTTTTGAAAAGAAAGTAAATTTATTATTATTTGAATATAAGGACATATAGCATCATGAAAAGTGTTTGAATTTTATTTTAAAGTCATTTTTGAGCATCTTAAAGGTGCTTAATTTCGGGGGTGGGGGCGATTTTTTACAAAAAACGCAAATAAAACATTTTTTGTTGTTGTTTCTCTATAATTTAAATGTGCTAAGGCGAACGCAAAGCTTATATCTTCTTGATATACTTATATGTACTGGCATATATTTGTTGGATGTATCAAGAAAAAAAACTGATGAAAATGAAATATTCAAAGGAGAAATCCTGGCTGAGATATATCTAGATGTGTTAATGGTTGTAAAGCTAATGTTTTATTTTTGCTCTTTCTACTTTCAACAATAGTCAGCACTGAATATTGTAGTACTGGAATAACTGTTCTGAAGAGCCAGTATAAAATGCAGACTGAACTGAATTTGTTGATTTAAAAAAAAAAAAAACATTCACAAAGTTCCTTAATTTTTATTGTTTTTAATTGTTCCTTAATTTAATAAAGAAAAAAGATAGCGATATCTATTAAATATATGTTTAATCCTTTATAAGTTGATGAAGAATAATGCATATTGGCTCCCATGTAAGATTTATTTATTTTTATAGAAATTATGTATTTATTTAAATGAACTGTTAACTAGTTAATCTTAAGAACTATTGAAAAAAGACCATAGATCTTTTTTTGTTTAATCTGATAAATTGACTAAATTTTTTGGCATTGGTAATTTTTTTCATTTTTGTTTTTGTCAAGAAAAAAGGTCATGTTTGTTTAAAGGAATAATATGTTTTAAAATAGAAGACATTATGCCAGTACAGAAATAAATATTAAAATTTTTAAAAAATATTCATTTAAAATGTAAAAAATTTCAATAAAAACTATGCATTAATATGAAATAGTAAACATCATATGCTTAGAGAGTATGCAGATCTATATTTGTACATATGTACAAAGGTTGTTTTTTTTTAGTTGTTCAAAAGTGATTAAAATTACTTAATTTTCTGCAGCAATTTCTCACTACCTGCCCTGATACAGTTATTATAATTAGGGGGGAAATCAGTGTGCTAATACAATTATATCTGTAAGTCAAGGAAATCTTGCTCATTTGTCAGGGAATTTTTTTTCTTCACAATTTAAGAAGCCCTCTTGTTAATTCAATTCGCTGAATAATATCCTTCGCATGATAATTGTTGAAGAGGCAGTGTGATAAATTATTGTATGAAGTCTTGAAAAATACCTTTTTTTCAAAAAACTGGTAAGACATTTTTATGATTATTATATATCTAACTATGGAGTTGATTAATTTTTAAATTTAGTTAATTTGTTTTCATATTTCTTGAATAGGTTTTTACCTTAGTCTATCAAAAGTTATTGGGTTAGCTAAATACATTTCAACTCTTGATTTTTTTTTATCTAAGGGCTGTATCATTTTTTCTCATTTAGAATTATCTAAAATTAAAGAATAACTGAACTTATACATTCACATACATATAGTCACATACTTACAGTACACATAAGTGTGTAAGAGATTAAAATTAAATTACCCTTCAATGTATTTTATAAAAAATAAAATATCAAACCTTATATACATTTATTTTGATTTTAGTTTTTTTGGTGACTTTGGGTTCTTTACTGGTGGAAGTCGATCAGGACAAAGAGAAATTCCTAGAGGTGCTGATATAATTATGGACCTCTGGGTTTCATTGGAAGAATTATATACTGGAAATTTTGTTGAGGTATTCTAAGTTACTTCAATAAATTATTTTGTGATTTTTTTCAGTCTTGTGTTGAAGCGTCAAATATATATTTTTTTGGTATTAGACAGATAATATTTAGTTTTCTATTTGCTTATTTTAATTATATTGTGCATTTTTGTAGGTTGTTCGTAATAAACCTGTTATACGACCAGCTAAAGGTACAAGGCAATGTAATTGTCGGCAAGAAATGGTAACTAGGCAGCTTGGACCAGGAAGATTTCAAATGACCCAACAAACAGTTTGTGATGAGTGTCCAAATGTTAAGTAAGAATTTTTAATAGATATGCTTTATTGCTATTTTTGTCAATTTTTTTCAAAAATATAAATTTAAATTTTTATTTACCAAAATAAAGTTTACTATTTAGAAAATATTTCTAAGCAGGGAGTGTTTGATTAATTTTGCTCTTAATTGGTGGCTTATTAGCTGACATAACTAGTGTTGCTTTGAATAATTTTTAATTTGCATATTTATACAGGGTTGCCATGTCACCAAGAGATCCTAGAAAATCATAAAAACACAGGGGATTTAAAATTCATCTTTAAAAAAAAAGGAAAATGCAGGAAAATTAGAAAACTTTCTTGAAAAACTGGGAAAATATAGAATCCCCCGCCCTTCATTTTTCCTCCCATCTAAGAAATGCCAATCTGAACAGATTTCATGTCAACAGACTTCAGAAAATGAAACAATACCATTCACAATTGTGTATTATGGAAACTCCCACCCACGCTTTCTATTTTCTCTTTTTTTTTCTTTCCCCTCCCCCTTTTTCTGTAGATATCAATTTAGCTTTCATATGCTTGATAGTTGTTCTCAAATTATATTGCATTATAACTAACATATGAATACTGTTTGAACATTTTCTTATATCTTGAATATACATACAAGGAAAAAAATAGGGAAAACACAGGGAATTTTTTTTTTCTAGATTTGAGTGTCAATCCTGTTATAAAACCTTTTCTGCTCCGTTTTTCATTCATTTTTAAACATCCTATTTGATGTTTGATTTTTTTTGTTAGTAATGACATTTATTTATTTTATCTTTTTATAGTTGGAATGAGTCTATTCACATTTTGATTTCAGTTTCCCCTATTGATCATACATAGAAACAAAATCCTTCATACTGTTATGAATAAATTTGCACAAGAACGATGCAAAGATGCAGACTTTGTCTAGAAAAATGTCTATTAAATATACACAATACCAGCTAAAAATTAACCGTGAATTAATTCTATTTAATCTGCTGATTCAGTTAACAACAAAACTATAGAACATGCATCAATGAGAAAAGATGCTTTCTCAAGCTAAGCCAACTAACATAGCTCATTTTCTGAACTGATATGATTCCCCACCTTTAAGCTGCTCCTTAAATAGTTAAATAGCTCCTTAATCCCACTGAAGGGGAAACCGCTTGCTCATTTCTGACAAGTCTGGAAATTTCTCCAACATTCTCTTGGAAAAAATCTTTATCTCAGCTTCTACTATACATTTCAGCATGTGGTTAAAAACTGTTAGTGACCTCATTATGTTGCCAATACACCTATATTGTCAAATATTATGATCTTCTGTAGTAAATACCTTAAGAACAGTTTTTTCTTGCTTACGTGCAATTCCATTACAATTAATTTGATAGAAATAAACTTTATAATATTTACACAAAATTCATAACAATATCAGGATTTTCTGTTTTTATAGCTCAAGGACTATATTCTTCCTTTTGATATTTTTGCCATCAACCGGGAAATAAATGCAGTTTTCCTCTTTTTCTATTAGTCTTTTTCTCAATTCATATAAACAAGAAAACTTTAACCATAAATGGCTATATTAAGTTTATAATTATTTTTAAAAAAATATATAATAAAAGAATTTATTGAAATGATACATGCTAATTAACCTCTAGCTTACGGGTGGTACAACTGCTGTACCAAGATTTTTTTTACCTTTCCTTACGGGTCGGTACAACTGTTGTACCAGTAACAAGCTTGGATTTCGTCCCCCCACTTGAACTTCCTGGCGAACCGTAATTGCCTCATAAAAATCCCTGCCCTTTTGTGCTATACCCTTCAGGGTCAGGAGATTTCGTCCTGCTGTAGTTATAATCACTGTTGGCGCTAGTCAGTTTGTGAACCTTGCTTTGGCGACATTTTTTTAAATAACATTTCTGAGAGGTATGGAATGAGTTTGTAATACTCGATTGAAAACATTATTCTTTTCCACCGTTGCTTAATTTCTAACCATTGTAAATTGTTAATTTTTTAACAATAAAATTTTGTAAATTTATAATAATGTCCGTTTATAATTTTATTTGAATCAAGAATTACTTGAAATTTCATTTCTGATGGAATGGTGTAGTGTAGGTAATCGGTGACCTAGATAAATTGCTACATTTTTCATCATTCGTCATAGTCCAAAAAAACTAAATTGAACCTATGATTGGGTTTTTTTCTTTCACCCTATCATTATTCTGTTTTACATTGAAAAGTGGCACAACACTGTTTTGTCTTCAAGCCTGCCTCCCCTTCTATGACTGGAATCTCGGGCATATATACTTCGCAGTTACTAATGTACTATTCTAACACAACATTAAAGAATTGACTACTTAAGATTTTTTAACTTTTAAAGTTTAATACTTGAACAAATATTTCAGGCTAAAAATACATTTGGGTTGTGATTTTTAAGCCAACTGTAAGTTTCATCATTATTTTTTATGATTAATGAAAACGGTTGCTTTAATTATTTATAGATAATCATTCGTTAAAAGTTATGATTCTAATTTTAAAATATTGAAAGAGGTTCTTTAAATCTATGATAAATAATAATTGGTAGCTTTTTATGCATTCAAACATCAGAAGAGAAATATTAAAATCTTTATGCCTTCATTTCAATTCACTGAAAAGCTACTAGACATTTGAATTTTTCCAGAAACATTTTTACTCAAATAAAATAGTAGGAATTCTAGATTTAATTTTAAGCATTTCTGAAATATAATCTAAATACTCTGCTTGTACAAATGTTGTAGCTAATTACGAAAGCTGATCATTTAGAATGTTAGCTTTATTCATTCAAGATTTTTTGAAAGTTTTCTTTTTTGATAACTACTTTTCAACATATTGTTATATCAATGAAATCTTATGTATCAAATTCTAAACATACCATATCTAATCTTAGTTTGGTTAAATTAACCGTCTTAAATCTGGTGATTAGTTACGTATTAGTAAATTTTTAAGCAGAAAAAAAAATCATAAATCAATTATTTATTGCCTACAAAACTCAGCGTACTTTTCAAAAATACTATACTGCTATGACTTATTGAAATTTTCTGGAAAAAATCACTATAAATTATAAGAATCGACAATAAAATAGGGAAACGTCACTAGTGATTTATATTGAAAACCGACCGAAATATGTTAGGAATAAAAAATGTATTTGTTTTTTATGAGCTCAATATATTAATATTAAAAATTTGAAATTAACAAAATAGCAGACAATCATATATGCTATTTTGCAGATACATTTAACTTACAAAATAGCTAAGAATTGTTTTCTCTATTTTGTGCAAAGAAATGAAAATATTTTCAAAAAAAATTAGTTATGAATTTTATACATTATTTATAAATGTTTACATTTAATAAAGATAAATGAGTTAGAAGAAAAACAAAATGAAATTCACGGTGATGTGTTCATGTTTTATAAGAATTAAATTTACACCTTCAGTACGGCTTGAGAAATTTATTTAATCACAAATATGATTGAAAAATTGACAACGATAAATAATTATACCGCAGTTATTCTATTTAAAATTTATTTAATATCATAAAATTTAAGTCATTACTTGTATATATATATAATCAGAAAACTAGTGTTTCAGAAAAAAAAACTGCGATAAAAAGCTTTTTCTAGGGGACCAGACAAAGTAAAACCTCAAAAAAGCAACCCGGTTAAGACGGAGAGGACAGATGACCAATTAGCACTACGGGTGGCCGAAATCGGACAACAATCGCTTTTAAAAAAGGGGGAAAGCATTTGTTATCTTCTTCACAGAATCCCCGTATTCAAAGGAACTTTTTCGAGTTTGGGTTCCCGCAACGTAAAGGTTAAACAAATTTATCACAATAATTGTTTGCCCTGTAATCAATTCATTATTTTAAAGTTTTTTAAAAAATTTTGCTCATTGAATATGTCATTAAAATGATTTTAAGCAACAGCATTTATGCCTATCAACTGCAACAGAAGGGTATCAAAATAAATTTTTGAAAAAATTGCATATTTTTTAAATAAAACATTAACAATTTTATGTTTAAGCTATTCACTGAATAAATAAATTTAAAAGCATTATTTCATTAATAATTGCTCAAGAAAAATTAAAGAAAGGTGGTGATTTTAGAATACTTATTTTTCAAAGATAAGTATCAAACAAAGTGCCACTTTTCAATGTTAGCATGCATAACATGGCGCCTTGTGAATTTTCTTTTTCAGACAAGCAAACTTTTTGAAGTGCGATAAGTGTTTACTTATGAGAAGAAAAACTTTATTTGATCAAACAACTTTTGAAATTTGTGGTTGCTAGAGTATATATTCTCCAATTATTCACATAACACTTCATAACTAGAAATATTTCCATTTGATTAATCAAAAACGGTTAACAGGTTAAGATGAAGTATAAATATATGCTATCATTATTAATGTATATGTATATATGG
Source organism: Argiope argentata (assembly GCA_026289955.1). Lineage (NCBI taxonomy): Eukaryota > Metazoa > Arthropoda > Arachnida > Araneae > Araneidae > Argiope > Argiope argentata. The sequence goes on along the minus strand of JAOUZG010053459.1, from coordinate 2,994,245 downwards.
CAATTATCTTAGAAGTTACAGATAGTGAAATAGCAATGATACTGAAATCGATTTTATTTTTATTAATGATATTGTCAAAATAAAATTCAAATGTCATAGGGCAAGTGACTCACTATCTACCATTTATAAAGTGAATAAAACATATTGATTGCATATTTTTTATATAACAGATAATGTCTTTTTTTTTAAATTTAAACCCAACTTTTTTTATTTATAGATTTGTTGATGAAGAAAAACTTCTAGAAATCGAAATTGAACCTGGTATGAAAGATGGACAGGAACAAAAGTTTGTTGCTGAAGGTATGTGTAATAAAAGTATTTGTTGTAATACAATCTAATTTTGTTTTGTATATTTAACTTATATGTATTTTTCTTTGTTAGGTGAGCCTCATATTGATGGTGAACCAGGAGATTTAAGAATCCGTGTAAAAACATTACCGTAAGTAAATTAAGGAAATAATTATAACATAAATACACAACACTATCAAAAAGAGGCAGTTTACAATATTTTAAAATCTTACTTTTCAATACTGTTGCCTATTTTTTCCCCCATCAAATTTCAAAGCTGTGGCATATTTTTGCCTAGAATTATAAGCTTAAAACGTTTTTTGAGTACTTGATCATATAATAATTTTCCAAACCTTTTATTCAATCTACCTCTAAGAAAATATTTATTTAAATTGAAATTTTGGGTATGATTTTAAAATTAAATTATCTTTGCAAAATTAAGATGAATGTTTAATTTCAAAATTATTTTTGGTGATATAACCATCAAATTAAATATTGAAACAAATCAAAGAGTAATGCTGAGTAATTGGAATAACACAACATTACAAATTACTTTATATATTAGTTATTGAATATAAAATGGACATGTAGAAACCACATTTTCATTGGAAATTATGATGTTAATTGGCTTAATGAAATTACTCAAATAGTTTATAGAATTATTTTATGGAAGCATTATGAGAAGATACTATTGCATTTAAAATAATATCCATTGAATATTATATACAGGAATTTAGTATTCAAGATAGTTTTCTTTCTTCATAATATATTCAAAATGTATTGTATCGTTAAAAAACACTCGATTTTTATGCTTCTTTTGTAAAGTTGATTAAAGTATTTATTTTTTATGTGGGTACTTATTATTATTATTTCTGAAAATATATTTCATTATATTAAACTGGGCAAATTATAGGAATGTTTTTTTTGTGGCGTATGATTTTTCATCTTTGTTTAAATGATAGTAAGTACAGAGATAAATGCAAAACATTTTTTCCTTCACTTTTGAGAAATGCTAATAGGGAAATAAAAATATATTACTTTCATTGACCAGAATCCCCCCCCCCTTATTCTATGGCTTATCTAGGTTGGGAAGAAAGAAAAAAAAAAGTTTCTGCCCATCTATAGTTTTATTCATTCTCAGAATTCATGGAAGTTTGTTTTTAAGTGCCTTTGGCGTATTATTCTTTTTCTACCTTTGGTTACTTCATTATGGAATATTTATTATATTTCAATTTTATTACTGAAGAATTTTATTATTTAAGTACTTTTTTAAGCAAGTAAATTTTGTGTAAAAATTATTGGGTTTTTCTGTATCTCTAAATATATATAATATATATATTTAATTCAATGTAGTTTTCAAAAGTGATAGTTGTAAGCTTGCAAAAGTAACAATGAATTATTAGCATTACCAAAGAATTTAAATATTGGCAACATGGGCGTTTTTTTTTTATTTATTTTTAAAGTCTTTTTTTGAAGAACAGCAAGCTAAAGAAATAAGTGCATTTAATATTAAGAAAAGAAAGGCAGAATCTGATTTCTTGGATCTCTTTCCATAAAAAGAAATGCTTCTTAAAAAATGGAAAATGTTAGATTGAAATGTAAAGCTAATGCATTTGTTCATCAACCCAGCGATATCTTTTCTAGCATTTAGATAAATTATTTTGTTGTTAAAAAGCATTACTGAAAAAGTTGGATAACTAAATTTCAAGAAAGAAAAACTGTTTATACTGTTAATAAAATTTAAATTTTTATACTCTGGATTTATTTACTTGTATTCTTTCTCTCCCGCCACCTCCTTTTTCCAATGAGCCAATGTTATTAAAGCTACATTGAAATGTTTTTCTTAATGCAGCTAATTGTTGTGTTATAAAATTATTTTTGTGAGCAAGGAAATTTCTTTAGTAACTTTTTCTGAAGTAAGTTGGAAATCTTTTGAATAACTCCATTTCATTATTTCTGAAAATATTCATCAATTACTGGTGATGTTATTCTATGTTTATAATTATATAAAATTGAATACTTTTTACTCAACTTAGTAAATTTTGATTCATCTTGGCACATAGTTATACCTTTAAAATAATTATATTGATGTTGGTTCTTATTTTCTTATTGTAATAGCTTAAAAAAAATTTACTTTTTACAATAAAATTTTCTACATACATTATATTCACTTCTAAACATTTTTTTTAAAGTTTTGGATTTATACTAAGCTATTTTAAGTTCTGTAGAATATTTTATTAGTAAATAGAAAAGAAACTGATATGCTATTATGAGAATTCTTTTGTGTGTGTGTGTATTGGTGTTTCTAATTTTTAAATGCTCATTCATATGTTTTTTTCTTAGGCATCCAATATTTGAAAGGCGTGGTGATGATTTATACACAAATGTTACCATATCTTTAACCGATGCCTTATCAGGTTTTACATTAGAAATACCACATCTTGATGGTCGTAAGGTTAGTTAAATGTGCTTTCATTTTTATAAATAACTAAGTTTTTGAGAAGAAACATACATATTAATTCCATTTATTTTTAAAAAAAGATTATTTCTGTTGAAATAAGGAATCTAATATGCATTCAAATGCTGATTTTTGGTAAAATGTTATTGAAGTTATGGTCATATTCACAAGCATATTTTGAAGTTGTTCTTGAAAGTTAGCTTTTATCCATCTGCATTTATTTTTCCATTTTCTTCACTTTAATTTTGTATAGAGTATGCTTAATATATATTTCATACAATATATCTTCATATATTTTAAAGATAAATATACATATGTTACATTTAATGTGATTAATCGATGATTTTATATGATCACCAGTTTATTACTTTTATCATAACATACATACATACTTACATGCACATGGAAAGCTTTGGAAGGAAAGGGCAAAGTACTGTTTGTTACAAAAGAAACTACCCAAATCGAAAAATCAGCTAGAACTAGCATATAGAAGCTCTGATCTTCTTAGAAATAGAAACAGATTTCACTTGTATGGACTAATAGAAACTCATTTAAAATTGTATTTTGCATAGACTGTGGCACAGCCTTCTCAAGAAATGGAATTAGCAGAAAGTATATTACTTTGACGTGGAAATGAACAAATTCTTTTTGTCAGAACAACAATCTAAACAGTAATTAAATGCATTCTGTATTTATATTTCATTTTCCATCTTAAATTTAAAGATAAATTATAAGTTGCATTTTTAATTTTAACAATTTAAGTTGTATAAAGAACATCTTAAGTTGTATAATTAGAACATCTTTTTAAAAAATTGTGTGAGTTTTGTATTATGCTAATGATATAAAATAAACAAATGAAGAATTTTAAGTGTAAATTTCTTTTTTCTTTTTTTCAGATTATTAAAATACAAGTGATCTTTTTTCAAAAATTTCCTTCAAATCATATAACTTTTTCACTCAATTGAAAATTAATTTTAATTGACTGAAATAATATTCTGTTTCTTTCAAAATATTTTTAATCCTGAAAAATAAATTGTTTTTTAATTTTTATTCAGTTGTATTTAAATCATGAAAAAGAAATTGGGAAAATAACAATTTGTTGAATGAATTTTTCTTCATTTTTTTCAACCTTAACAATAAATTTGCCACCTATGTTTAGTCTTCCTGCAATATGTTATAACAATTGTATTCAAAATTATGTCATTTTTTTATTGAAGGAAGTATATTAATATGCAAAATATTAAAAATAAAAATTTTTGCACCTTAAAAATTATATATGTGGCAAATTAAATTATATCGTATATCATGAAAAAACATTTTCCATTCATTTATTTTTTTTTTACAGTGCTTGGATTGTTGCAAGTATGATGGCTAAAATGTGCAAATATCAATCAATTTTAAAATTTAGTATGACAAATTAAGTTATATTATGTAAGGAGATCTGTTTAACGATTTGTAATCTTGGAGCAACATTAATACATATCTAGCAAAACACAAGTTGCAGCGTTGAAAAGGTGAAAAGACACTTAGACTCTACTCTGAATCTAGAAAATATTATTAACATACAATATACAAATATTCATGGTGAATAATGTATGTCAATGTATTGTGGGAATTTCAATAAATACTCAATGTCAATGTGAGGGCAAGAATTCTTTGTGATAAGGGTTGTTGTCGTCCCAATACATGAATAGAGCAATATATCTTGTTTTTCTGCTGCACATCCTCTCAGAAATGTTGCAAAATATGATGGCTACAGTGCATTGAAGTAATGTGGTTCATGCCTGATTATATTCTTACACATTTTCCCCCGCTAGGTGCATAGTTATTGGAATAATTAATTTTAACTTTTTCTTATTATAATAGTATATTGCTGGAATAATAATAGTATTTTAGCTGAAAAAGTAATTTACAAATGGTCCAAACACTTTATTTAATTATGACTATCCCTAAGTAAATGATGAATCTATGCAAATTTTAGCATTAATAAGCTTTTTTAAAAAAAATTCTGTTTGATTTTACTTTTTTTCCATCAAGTATTTATGCAAATGAATATTTTTAGGTTGAAATTACTAGAGATAAAATAACATTTCCTGGAGCCCGTATTCGAAAAAAGAATGAGGGTATGCCTAATTATGAAAATAACAATTTGAAAGGAACTCTTTATATTACATTTGATGTTGATTTTCCAAAAGGTGAACTATTAGCTGAACATAAAGAAAGTAAGATATTCTTTATTTATTTATTAAATAAATTATTTTATTGAAATTTTGAAAAACTTGGAAAATTTAAGATCTTTATTTACATCATGCAGAATAGTTAATCAAAAGTTTATATTGTAGCAGATATACATGTAACTTAAGATGGTTTTTCTGGTATTCACTTTTTTTGAATAAAAGTGTTATGAAAAATTATATATTATCATAGCTATTTACTCTCCAGACTTATTGTTTAAATTATAGGTATAAAAAGTAAGCTTTCTACTTAGATTTAATATTTTTAAAAAAATATTTAAATATGTGACTTTTTTTTAATTTATGGATTTAATTTTGATTTGTTTAATTTTTAATTATGAATTTGTGTTATAAAAATATATCGTTTTTCTAATACTGATGATTTTTTAATCATTAGAGTAAGAGAAATTGAAGTAGATAAAACTGCAATTCTTTTCGAAAATATTAAAATAATTGCTATAAAGCTTAAATCTAATTTTACTTTTAGCATTGTTCATAAATAATTTGTAGAAATAGGTTTTGTGTCTTTAAAATGCTTTATAGCATTTTATTAATTGCATTCAGAATATAATTACCATCATCATTTTCAAAAATATTGTTTCAGAAGTTATTTAGTATTTTGCATATAATAAATGAATATGGTTTTATTCATAAAATCTCTTTTCTATTTTAACAGCAATAAAAGAAATATTTAAAGAAGAATCAAAGAAGAAAGTCTATAATGGTCTACGTGGCTATTAAAGGGAAAGCACTTAGTCAATCATTTTGCTATGCAAGTTGAAATATAGATAGTTTTGTAAAAATGTATTTTATAAGAACTGTCACATCATGCATTTCACTATTTATTTGTAAATTATTCTAAAGCTGTTAGTTTTGTTAATTTTTTTATATATTATCTTTTTTATGCTGGACACTGTTATGTATTAAAAAATGAACCCATAGTTATAAATGCTCAATTTTATCTCCGCATCCTTTACATTACTATTTGAAATTCCATTAATTTTCTGAATCATCTTGCATTTATTGCATTTTTTTTCTCTCTCTCCTCTCACTTTGGATTGTGTTTTACGTAATTTATTTTGTAACTGATTGCTAGCAGATATCTTATTTACTTAAACTGGTTGATTTACATTCTCAACATGTTTAAGTTGTTTTGATCTACTTAATAGTTGCCTAAAAGGACATGATTATCAGTATTTATTTTTTTGCCGGCATCAATTCTTTTTAATTTGAACCAGCTTTGATCTTTTTAAAAACTAATTTGTTTTGCATAGAAAAATCCTGATTTGTGCTAATTACAAAATGTTAATTTTATTTTATACTATTATTAATTATGTTTCAATGTTTTTTTAGGAATATTTAACTATATTGATTTTATACTTTCTTTTGAGGAATGGTGTATTTTTCCATATTAATGGAATTTCAAATCTAAACCATAATTTTGTTTTTATTTTTAAAAATAAAAATGACTTGACAATTTGATTTGTATTATATTTCCACCTTCAATATTATATTTAAAATTTGTAACTTACATTTTTCAATAAAACAAACCTTTATCTACTTCTTTTTATATTAAAAGAATTTTTTTTTTGTTTCTATCAATTTTTGTTTAATGTTCAAAAATTTAATTGGTAACAATTTGCAATTAGGGCCAATTTTTAGCAGAAATGATTTTGAGGAACAGAACTTTAATTTACCCGAAATTTTTTGGTGATTAAATTAAATATGTGTTGGCTCAAGCAACAGTTATTTTATGACATTTAGTCATTGGATAAATAATTATTAATTGGATCTAATAAAAAAATGGGAGCATATATTTTAAAATTTATATTCAAATTCTAGAAACACTTTGAAGAACTAATTATACCTAACCAAAGGGGAAAAGTATATACTAAGTCCAGCAGATGTCCCCAGGATGGTATTTCAAAGAGAAGGAATAAGAAAAAAGAAGAAAAAAACGGTCTATCAGAACATTGCGGAAATTTCTTTTTGCCTTATAAACTCAGTAAATAAAAGAGCAATTTCTATTACAAATGCACAACATTTCTTGTGCAAATTTTACTGCAACAACTCTTTAATTTTTTTACCACTGTTGGCATCCTGTGTCTAGATGGAACCACTGTGCTATCTCCACTTTATGGGAAGTGTGGTTTCATCCATGCAAGAAGTAAAAAATAATATAATTTTTCATTCCTTTTATTTGCAGCTGCATGTTACTTTTAACAGCTGATGAAACAAGTTAATGGACCTTTCTAAAATAAATAAAAAGTCTGCCAACTGTTAAAATCTTGATAAGAAACTGAGGAATTATGTAGTTTGATGACAAAATTGGCTCACATATGTCTTTTCTTAGACATGTGTATTTGGAGGTATATGTTTAATCATATTTACATTGTTGCACAAAATTTAAAGCTTTTACTGGAATAAATTTCTGTCGATACATTGAGAAAAGCAGTTGGAGGGAAAAGCGCTCTTGTTTTTGGTGAGCAGAGAATAAGGTTTGTGTGTTTTGCAGAAGAAATTTTTTTTTTTTTTGAAGAGATAAGTTGAAATTTTCATTTAGTTTTTGTTATATTAAAATGACTCCTAGCAATTAGCTAATTGGCATATCCCATGATTTGTATTAATTTAATTGTATCAATTAACTTTAAATTCACCATCTTAATTTTTACTAAGTTCAAATAATTAATTATAATAAAGACCAAAAAATGAATTAGTTATACAAATAAACACAATAAAAAATATTTTGGTACTTAAATTTTTTAAAATGCAAAATAAAACCTTGTTAAAAATTGATATTCCTTGACCTCCCCCCCCTCCTTGACAATGATTATTTTTTTTAGCTATCTATAAAGTGAATTTAAATAAGAACTATGTAATTTATTTAGCTAAAGTTAATTTTATTTTCTCTACTAATAAAGATAAGATCTTTGAGCACAAGCTATTGTACAATATTCCAACGATGTTATTATGCTATTCTAAATGCCAGCCAATGTCAGGAAGATATTGTAATAGTATTGTTTGGCATTTTATACTGATAGGAGCACACGTGTTGTTGCCCTACAAGTTATACCGTTAAACCATAGGTTTTAAACTATTGCTCCTCATTGAGCCTGAGAGCCTCGTAGCAGTGAGTTTAGAGAACAATATTTTTACATTTTATCTGATTAACCTTTAAGAATTAGGGGTTTCTCTGTCCAGAAATGACAGAAGTCTCAGCATTGGATTTAGAACTACCAATTTCTTATATGAATAATTTGGAAATGGAAAATATGTACCTTAGCACCAGATTTAAAATTTAAAAAATTAAATGGAATTTTGACATTTTTCTTCCATAACTAATGATTGTTTTATAATACAAGAAAAAAATTGTACTATTTTGAAATTCAGAAAATTATCTTGTCTTTGATATCCTTTTAATTACTATAAGATTGTTTGTCTGTTTTTAAATTTATTTTACAACAAAATATATTTTACTACTTTACATAAATGTAGTTTTTTTCGTCATTGTTACAAACCTGTAATCCAAGAATTTTTCTTCTATTTTTCATTTAAAAAATATGTGAAAATTTTTCCACCAACTTAATTTTAACAATAATAAGCCAATCACAATGAAATGAATATCCCTTAGAACTAACGTTGAATGAAGACCACTTACACTTGAGACTAAATATCAATAGCATCTTTAAGTTTTAATTGCTTTAGAGTGTTGTCCCTCCTAAATAGTTTGCACAAACACTTGTTTTCATCAATCTGTTTCCTTGATCTCAAAGAATGCAGATTGACTTTGCTAGTAGAAATAAACAAGGCAAATTAAGGGCAAGAGGATAGTATATGCATGTCAGATACCCTAGCTTGAAAAAAAACCCTGTAAGAAGAAAAAAAAATTTCTTTTATTTTTATCATGCATACTCTGTTAAAATTCTATTTTTACTTTCTCATGTGTGTAGTATATAGATGGCCTGGTTCGTTGAGCGTTGGACTCGTACTCCTTAGGTTACGGGTTCGTAGCTCACCGGCCAAAAGATTCCCCAATTGTGTGGCGATTGGCGCTCGTTAAATCTGTTCGTGGTCGCAAAGTCCTCTATATCGAAAGTAATATCTTTGGGAGTACTAGGTCAGATGATTGTCCTCTGTTCCAGATCTAAATTACGATCTGAGTTGTATGAATGACTTTGCATGAATGTAGTCCGCCCCCTAAAAAGGGTTGTGACGTGTGTGTAGCTAAGTCGTACACTTGGCCCTAGATGGCGCTACTTGTAAAACAAAGGGACGCATTTCTTTGGCTTAAAATCTGCTGAACGTATCAGCGGAAGGTTGTCCACGGCAAGTGCCATTAATCACAACAAGTATATAGATAGTAATGTAATGGTCAAAGAATTCGAACTCGGATGAATCGCCTTAAGTTTGAAAAACACATTTTTGGAAAATCTCCATGTGCTTATCGATGGCAAAGATAATTCAAAAACGACACTAAATTTATAGATATCTATCAAATTTTGAATAAAAACGTTTCAGAAGAAGTCTGAATGTTCGAATGTAAATTTACATGATAAACGAACGAGAACTAAATGAATAAAATTCTGCACACATTTAACTCTGTAGTGTAGTTAGATACCTATCAAATTTCGAGCCATATTTAATGAGGGCTTGGCAGTTTGTCGGTATGTACTTTCAAAAATATAAATGCGATAACTCAAAGTGTTAAGTATAATAAGTTGGGTATGGGATTAGTTGACTACAAATGCAACTTTTTAACAAATTTTTGTTTCAATTGATCTAAAATACAGATTCGATTTTCGGGTGTTATTAGCCACATGCCAGGCTTTAATCTCTAAATAATTCGTCAAAGGGAACACGATAGATTCAGTAAAAATGCCAAATATGCTCAAAGATTAGTATTTCGTAATTATGCACGTCATTGCCATGCAAGGGTTCCTTTAGGATCAGAAAATTTTTAAAAACATTATCAGAAAATATGCAAGAAAATTTTGTGGTGACCACACCTGTTGGTCATGCCTTACTTAAAAATTATTAATGCTATTGACTCCGTTTTCTGAACCCGAAAACATTATATCGCCAGATTTAATCAAACTACTATTTGCAGACGATTCTATAAAACGGCCTTGAACTGTTTAAAAATATCTGTAAATGGCGCAGTGTGCCCTAAATTGGACCTTGTCCTAATAAACCCCACCACACCATACTAAACTATTTAATTGCCTTTTTACATTCTTTTTAATGCGTATAAAAACTTATCAGTACCCAGAACAATGATTAAAAAAATTTATATTAATTTTTGTAAATGATTTTTCTTTCCTGTTCTCATAAAAATATATAATCAAAGGAAAAGGGAGAAAAATGTAGCTTTGTTTCCTTAATTACAATGCAAATTTTAACAACCCATCTCCTCCCCATTTTCCAGAGTATTTCATCTTTCAACCCATCTCCTCTCCATTTCATATTTGAAAAGAAACACAGTTAAATATTATTATAATAAATAAAGTTTAAAAATTATATCGATATAATTAGAACACGAATAAATAAGCACAATTTTGCTTTCCTCCCATTTTTTATTATACTTAATTTAAATGACAGTTTTTAAAACTTTCTTTTCTTTTCTTTTGTCAATATTGTCATCAAATTCATATTAAGATTTAAGTTGAGGGGGAAAATGTTAATAGCGAAAAAAAAATAATATTCAACACAATTTAAGGAATAGCACTTGATTAAAGTAAAAATATGAAATATTGAAAAAATAGTGAAAAATTCATTGATGCTATTATAAAAAAAAACAACCCACATTTTTTAAACAATTAGTGAATTATTTTCGTAAAACTATTTTTAATTTAGCAATTAATTCACTAATCACTTAGTACTGTAAAATAATTGAAATTAAAAAAAAATTAGCAATATATGTTTTATTCGAAGTTTTACATATTACTTGATTTCTATAATGCAATTTTATTAATATTTTTCGTTTATAGTATCAGTACTGAATGGAGCTTTATATTACACTCATTTCCATAAATTACGGATAATTCAGAGTCACGCGGAAGTCGAACTCTAAAATACATATATCACCCCTAAAATGTCTACTCACATCTTCAAAAATCATATGCAAATTGCAGGAAGCCACCAGATTGCACCAATAGTACATCAGAATAGCGAGATAATAAGAAAGTGTTGTATAAGGAATACAGGAAAAGAAGTTAAATTGTTCGCAAGCGCTTTATAAACTTTCAGTACAACTGTATAGTCATGACACAAAGGACGCATTTGGAAGGTTTTTAACGTGGTGGAATTATTGACAGTCTGGAATGTGGGCGTACCCAGCTGGAAGAATCCGAAGAACTGGAAATCGCCCACAGTGTCATCTTCAGGCTTTGGTAACGATTCCAAGATTAATGTAATATGAGTAGACGTTACAGCACAGGTTACCTCCCGAGTTACAACGCCGAATGAGGTTTGGTATTTGCTAAAAGAAACAGACAGAGTCCAGTATCAGATCTGCATTGCCAACTCTCCTCTGACACTGGTACGACAGTTTCAAGTCAAATCGTGTAAAGACGTTTAGGGTAGATTGGTCTATCCACAGAGAGAGCATGCATTATGGACACCGCAACTGTGAGCTTCTGAGATATTTTCGGGCGAGTCCAGATTTAGCTTGCACTCTGATTCCTGTCGGTCTTTCATATGGAGAGGACTAGGTACGCTTTGCCAACCAAGAGAACACTATTGAACGATACCGTTATGGTGGTGCAGGATTGCTCGTTCGGGGAGGAATTATTCTGGCTTTCAGAACTGACCTGCATGTTCAAAGTGAAACCATGACAGATCAAATATAACACTCACTCTGGAACAGCATGTACGTTTGTTTCGAGGTGCCGTGGGTGCAGAATTCATGTTTAGGGTTAACAACGCTCGTCCTGACCGTGTAAAAATCGTAAATGAAGGATTTCGATGGAAGGATATCACATTTCACAGCTTTCTCACTGGACTTGAATCCAGTAGCGCATATGTGACCGACGATTTGTAGCTCTTCAACTACCTCCTACATGTCTACTGAAACTTCGGAGAGCATTGCTTAATGAGTGGTGTAATATTCACCAAGATCAGATTCATAATTTGATACTCAGCATGCCTAAGCGTTGTACGGACTTTATTGTATCGTCTGGGTGACATACTATGTATTAAGCATCATACAATCCATGTATTGGTTTTTGAAAATAGTTTTTTTTGTTGTTATTTGCTCCAAAGAGCGAAAGGTCACAATTTTTGTTAATGACATCCAACTTATAGCATCTTTTTTTGTACTTTACTTTTTGTTTAATAAATAGGCTTTTCAAATAAGTCACATTTGTTTTGCTTCTGACTCTTTCTTTTCCTGAACTTACATTATCCTTAATTTATGGACCTGAATGTAAAACGAAAGCACTAAACCACATTACAACTACGAAAAAAACCTTTTTGTTTAAAGCGTGTGCTTAAAAAGAAATGAATTAGTAACCGAAATCGGTGTGCTATGGCTTGGTTTGTTTACTATTCACTTTTACTAAATTGGAAATATCCTCGAAAATTCAACTGAAATTTTACATGATGATTAAGTCCGCAGATCGCCAATGGCAGGTTATAGCAAATAATGTATTTTCTTTGAGCAAGGTAAATAGTGAATAAATAAACATACTCAAAAAAAAGAAAGAAAGAAAGAAAAGAAAAAATGGTGGCTGTGGTGGTCTGTTGGTAAGTACTCGGCTCATGAGCTGTTGGATTTCAGGTTCAAGAGTGGATTCCACCGACGAACTGTCCTAAAAAGGGGTCTGTTGCAGTTTAAATCCGCCAGGACAAAACGTCTTCTCTCTGGTGTGGCGAGGGGAGGGAGATGGTGCCAGCTTAAGTGTCGTCCTCGTCATCTGATTGCGATTCAAAACTGCGAGAAAATTTGATTGCGTTCCAAAACAAGCCCTAGTATTGCTTTACAACGGGACGTTCATATAACTAAACGAATAAAAAAATTATCATCTGGCAGAAAATATTTAATCGATATAAAATACTCTCTTTCTTTATTTTTTTTCACATGAGGAATAAAAAAATATTGATTAAATTTTAATAAACTAATAAAGCACTGATTAAATCAAAATAATTGTATTAATATATGATCTGAAGATTAAAGCTTTTTTTTTCTCCCTTCTTTCTTTAATGGTGTCGGGAAAGCACTATACAGAGAGCATGCGCAGTAGAAAGTGGTGAATTATTTCTGTGTTAGTCAATATGTTTGTGTGAACTTTGCTAAAGAATTCTCTCTTAAAGAGTTTTAAATGACTTAAGGATAAGATCTTGAATTATTTCATGTGTTGGATATTTTCAGTGATTAATTTTGAACTATAAATTGAAATTTCTTACTATGAAGTGAAAGTTGGGAAAGGAGCAAGTGTACCTGCTTCGCGTTGAGAGCGAAATCATTTTGAAGTTACTGAAGATCGAAGACTTGTGAAGATTTTATCGCATGGACATTATTCAACGATTTAAAAACTTTTCTATTTAGAATAGCTTAATCATATGATTTCAAGGGTAATTGATTTTTGATGTGATTCAAATGTTCTCTCTTTGATTAATTTACATAATTTTGATGTGATTCGAATGTTCTCTCTTTGATTAATTTGAATAAAATAGTATGTTTCTTGAGTTTCAGCAATAATGAATATCTCCGTTTTAGGTTCTTTCAGCAAAAACGAAGGCACAAATACTAATTATATATCATAACAATTTTTATGCAATTTAACTTTAACATTTGAAATTTCGTAATGCGAGAATTTAAAATACCCAACTAGTTTGTTTCATTTGTTTTACTGTTGCTAACACGCACGTTTGATTTAAAGGATATAAGTGAATTTTAAAAAATAATGATACTGACTTCAAAAACATGTACTAAAAATGATTTGACTATGAATATTATTGCAATTATATAAATTTTTGAAAAGGGATTAAAAAGCTTACTTTCGTTTCTGTAAATAGGATTTCTGCTTTCTTTTCTAAATGTCTTGATTCAGTGGTATCATTTTTTGACTGGAAGAAGCTAGAGATATTAATCAAATGGAATGATTAATATGATAGTGCTGTATATACTGTAGTAACTAGATGAAAAAATTAAATTGAAAATTACAAAAACAAAATGAAATTTGCTCTTGAAAGAATTATTAATAAAAAATATCAGTAAAAGAAAGCTCTTCAAAAGTGGTGGCATAATATGAAGATAACTTGATTAAGAAATCATGTTTTTGTTATTAATAGCTTAAAAGAAAGATAAATCACCAAGATATCATTCTAGTTCTAAGTTAGCTTATTACCATATGATTGAATCTAAAAGGACACCAATTATTTGTTTTTCAATCAAAAATTGGCCAATAACTTGTGATTAATGCTGTCTCTTTTTTCTTTTTTATGAAAAATTGTAGGAAAGATATCAAGAAGGGATTTTAAAATTTTGTTTTGTATTAGTCTGTCAATAATTGATTTTTTTTTTTGTCATATCTTACAAGACTTGCATGTATAATAGAGCATTCTGTTTTTTTCATCATCATTCAGCTTATAAATGAAATGAATACTCGTATTAATTTACTGGGGCAATAAAAAAAAACTGACACCACAAAAGAAACCAAAGTCATATCAAATTAAATGAAATAATAGAAACAAGACCTAAATGTTTGTTTCTATTTCTCTGATGAGAAATGATTGGCCTCTTTCTTTAACATGTTTTCACATATTGAGTGACAAATTGATTTTTTTTTTTCATAGGGCATGTGGCATCATTGTAAAAATAAATTGTAATTTATATCTGAATAAAGTTGCTTCAAAAGCCTGCCATATAATTGATTGCATGTAATAATTTCTCTGAAAATCCAGTCTTAATCTTTAAATACATGCATCACCCTAATTTTAATACATCTGTCTTCCAATTCTGCTAAATCAATGTTATCATAAACATGAATTTAAAAAAAATTAAGTACAATAAATAAAAAGATTATGAAAGATTTTTAATTTAGTATTAAAATGAGCCGGAAGATATTGCAAATTACTCAAATGCAATATTTCCCAGCAATTACCAGTGATGTTACTGGATTACAATAATTGATATTTTACCAAAAATATTTTCTGAAAATTTCTAAACATCACTGCTTAAAAAAAAAACAAGATTTTTTTTTAATGTTGAGGAACAAAAGAAATTTTTGGTTTATAATAATTAGATTTGGGAAAGCCAGAAAAACTATTTTATGATGGCAAGTATAGATTTTTTGGCATTTGTTCATGGAAAATGTTTGAAATCACTTGAAAATGCATACAATTCATCTTTTTTTTCTTAATTTTTTAAAAAAATTGCTAACTTGTATGAGATTTTTACTGCTTCATTTTTTGGCCAGTTGCCTGTAGCTTTATGAAATGCTAAGATTGAATTTCTCCATTAATTAATCTGGAATAAAGTTAGTGTTAGTTCTGCCACTTAACATTCCCTGACATTTTTGTTTTAAAGTTGTGTGCTTTAAATCACCTGATTCTTGTTTTTATGAAATTCATTTTCTTATATAATATTAATTATTGCTGAAACCTTTAAATAGAGAATTTCTTTTGTAGTTTTTTTATAGTTAATATTACTAGAAATTAATTTATATGGTATTTTTTTCGTTTAGTTACATTATGTAATGATTTTTCGCTTGTGCTCAGCTGACAGAAAAATACCTTATATATTATACATCATTTTAACATTGAACTATTTATTACATATGAAAAGTTTTTTAAAAGAATTTACAGATGCCTTTATTTTCTTTATTTATCAATAATTTTGTCTTTTTTACTTTTTGAAATCTAATTTATAGATGTTTTACTGAGACTCTTTATTTTTCTTGAATTTTGTGAGATTAAATTGAAAATTCCATTACAATCCAAATGTAGCATTCTTATCAAATCTGACAATGAAGATAGTTTGAATTGCTGCCCTAAAAGAGGAAAACTGAAT
The DNA here is from genome assembly GCA_026289955.1 of Argiope argentata. NCBI lineage: Eukaryota > Metazoa > Arthropoda > Arachnida > Araneae > Araneidae > Argiope > Argiope argentata. The sequence goes on along the minus strand of JAOUZG010053459.1, from coordinate 2,978,254 downwards.
TCTTCTGTTAAGTTTTGTTTTTTGTTTCTATTTTATTGGTGGTCGTGTTTGGTAAATGTTTTGGAAACTTGGCAACAAGGCCTTAATGTAATTCTGTCTGGAATCATTCCCTGTAACATTTAACTTAGTTTTAGAGATTTATGGTCAAACTTTCAAAAATTATCTTCCTAATTATTTTTGTCGTTGAGGTTTTTTAAAGAAATACATTTATGGTGAATGCATTTATTAAATTTTTTAGGATTTTCTGTAAGATAAATTAAGAAAAGAAATTAAATGTATTCCAAAAATGGCATGTGTCAATTGAAATAGTTACAATTTAAAAGCAAAATCGTTTATTAGTGGGAATCTAACCATAAAAAAAAGCAAAGCAGTATTGCTAAAAAAAGCAAAGCAGTATTGCTAAAAAAAGCAGTATGGGCTAAAGCAGTATTTTCTCTGTTTTATTGAAATTAATTAATAATTAATGAAGTATAATATAAGTTGTTAAAAAGGTGTTTGAGGAAGCAATCAGACACTCAAAAAATTGTTCATTAGTCTTTAACATAGTTAAAAATGTTGATTTTAACTTTTAAGTTGAAAATCAAATATTTAAATTAAAAAGAGATGTGAAAATATTTCATGTGATATTTACAATTAATTTAACCTGTTTTACTTTCATTAATAGAGTCATTTTGTTAAGCTCATTTAATATTTGAGCAGTATTATGATAAATTATGAACATTCTTGAGAAAGTATATTCTTTATGGTGTGCAGACTGTAAATTGGTGTTTATTATCCTTTAATAAAACTGTGGATTAGCCAGAAATTTCTTCAAAATTCCTTTTTTTTAAAGATTTTATTGAAAATTTATCAAACTTATATGTGGTATTTTATCAAACTTTCTTGTTTCCATGATTTTGATTTCTCATCAATGTATTAATATGAATATTTTAATATGCCAATGCCTATTAATATGAATATTTTAGTAGGCATTCATTATTTATGTTCTGTTGGATGGATGAAGTTCAAAGCAAATACCTTGATTGATCTGAATTTTCATACATTAGTTAAGAAAAATAACACAGTAGTTCTCAGAGTTGTCTACTTTCTCAAAAAGTAATCTAATTTAAGCGATATTAATAATAAAAAAAAAGGAAATCAAAATGTTGAATAATACTCTGAACTGATGTAGTGAATTTTCAAAATTAGTCTTTTTCTTAGCTAAATGAAATGGTTTGAAATTTTGAAGATCACAGAATTTTTAAGAGTTAAGCGTATTAATGAAATATTTTGTTAGTTTTCTATAATTTCTTTTGTAAAAATATGAAAAAATATTTTCCTGATGTCCTACTATTGAAAGCGTTTTAAAATATGCATGTAGGTATGGATATATATTTTATTAACATTCTGAAATATTCAAAATTATGCCTGATTTTTATTTCATGCTTGTTTTGATATGGAGTTGCAGTTATCTCTGAATTTGTTCAGTGGGGCCAAATTCAACTTCAGGAAGTGTTATTTGATACTGTTTTAGAGTTATTTGTATAAATCATATTTGAATTTTGAAACAGAGAATAAAAAAAGCTTTTCCTTATTATTCATTTTTAGACTGAATTACAATATACCCAATTTCTCTCAAATTTTATGTAACAAATGTGGTATTTGACTGGTTAACAAATTTGTCCTTAGGTTTTATATTGCATATTGATGTCCAGAGAAATAATTTTATTATTAAATCTATTTATCTACTTTTTTTGAAATTTTAAATTACTAATGACAAAGATTCTGTTGCTTTAACCATTTCAAATAGAATTTAATATGAGTTCCACAAATTTCCCCTAAGTTGAGTTTCACCTGTTTAAAGGTATTAAGTGAAGTAGATTCGGTTGTCTTTTCCATTTTGACACAGATAACTTGAACATTGTTGATTATGCTGTAGGGCAGAAATTCCATATCTGTATTATTCAAATGGCATTTTCATTTTTTTTTACCATTGAACTAGAAATATTTTTTGAAGGAACTAAATTAAGGAAATAAAAGTACCAACAGATGACTAAAATCTATTAATTGAAACTATCTCTTGAGGAGACACTAATTTTTTTCTCTCTTCCAAATTTCATTGTTTCATTCTATGTATAACCAATAGAAGTAAATTCTGTAATATTTGACAGTGTGCTTAACCACCTGTATGATTGGACTTAAGTTCAGAAATAAACTGAATATAGAAAGTACTTGAGCTGAAACTGTCAACATGTTCATCCTCTGATGGGAGACAAACAATATCACAAATCCCATTAAAGGTTTAAAAAAATTAAACATGTTTGTGACTTTTTTTGCATAATAATTACTATTATGATTTTGTTTCATGATACTTGCGTATTAAACACTTACCAGAATTAATCACCAGCAATGTTAAGTTAGTCTATTAACCATGTTTGTCAGTGACCTGCTGTGAAGTCTTAAGGAACATCAATTTATGGCTAATACTCAAATGTCTAATTGTTTTATTGTAAATTTTATTAATTATGGATTACACAAGCATAATATCTTTTTATTATATCATAATATCTGTATTATGTTTGCATTTTTCTCCTTTGTTTAATGTTTTTGACCCTCAAAATATTTTTAACACATTAGACAGTCTACATAACTAAAAAATGAAAACTGATGTGCAGAGCATAAAAAAGACATCCTTAATTAGAAATATTGATGCAGTAGAATTGCCATTTCCTCTTATCAAAATTACAATAATCTTCCAAAAAATACTAATTTTTTAAAGAACTACATATATTAATACATTTTCTAGATTAAAGTAATGTGGAAAAAATTATGTTGATATGTATGTAAAAATTTTGTGCATTTACTTGCTAAAAATTTTATTTAAAATTTATGCTAGAGTGTGAATGTGGTTTGAGAAGGGCATTTAAGTTTTCATATCTTTATCAATTGACCATAGTTCAAAATTCTGAGGTCCATATCAAAATAACTTCAAAGTACTTCATTGGTATTATAAAATAACATAATCAAATTTGCTATTTAAAAAAAAATCAAAGTCACTGTTATTGAAAAAATAAAAAAAATAAACAATTAGCATGTTAAATTTATTTTTACTGTAATTTTACTATAACTTTATACTATGATTGCCTTACTTTCATTGTATTTTAAGAAGCAATTACAAACTTAATCATTCAATATAAAAAAATGAGCAAAAAGAAAAAGAAAGTAGAGAAAAAAGAAAACAACTGCTTGCAAATATCAATTCTATTGCATTCATTTTCAACAATGCTTAGTTTTTAGATATTTGCTTTCATCATCATTTTTCATTTGGAGCATTTTGCTGTCTTCTATTGTAGTTTGTATCCATGAGTTCTTGACCCTTGATTTTCTTAACTACCAGAAAAGCAGGACAGTGTGTCAAAAGTAACTCTGTAGTGGAATTATTGATGGTTAAAATTGGAACTTGACTGCACCTATCAGATTTCTAGCCTCAATTTTGTTTATTTGTCTCAATGTTGAATATTCCATACTTTTTTTTTTTTTGCTTTGTAATAAATTTGTAGTTTAATTGTATCATAAACATAAAATGGTCAGATATCTGATTAAAATATAAGCTCAGCAGTAAGAAATTATAGAGCTGAATTCATAGCAATGAAAAGAAAAAGTTAGTAGCAAACAATGATGTTTAAAATAAAAGGGAGTTTCTAAAGAAGCTTCAGAGAAAATATCTGGCAAAGCTGATAAATGTTCATTTTTGAAAAAATGGGGTCTATGTTTATTTCTATCTCATATGAATCTTGTTCACAAATTGAAGCTACTTGTTTTACTTAAGTGACTGTTGCTCAAAAGCAAACTGTGAAATATCTATGAATAATCTCAATAAAAGATCAATAAAATTAAAAATAAAAAAACTGAAAGGCCAGTAATATATATGAGATTTGCCACAAAGTTCCATTGACTGTTTAAAAAATGTGTGCCAAATCATGCTAGTGAAGTATGTTTACGGCAAAGTACTAGCCTTTATTTCATTTTTGTTGCCTAAATAGATCTAAATTTCTCCTGGATATTATAACCTTTAAAGTGTCTGTAGGAAAATGTTATGATATTGATTTTTTAAACTTATATTTTGAAATAGACTGTAGTTTTTAATCAGTTTTTCTTTTTATTGACTGTTTAATTCATGTTTTTTTCTTCCCTTATAATTTCGCTGTCACCTTTGGATGTCCTCTTTCTTGTCTTTTAGTCAATCACATCCCTGCGTTATCTCAGTTTGTGTGCTGCAATAGAACTACAGATATACTCTTAGATAGTGTTGAATTTCCAATTTTAAATTAAAATTGATTATCCCAGTAATTTTGTAATTATCTTGAATTATTAAATCATTCAATTTTATCATTACCCATGCATCACATTTTAACATATGGAATTTTTATCTGACACTTTTCTTATTATCTATTGAAGACGTGTTTGCTCATGAAAGTTTGTGATTTTTTTAAAAATATTTTTATAAAAAGCATTTAGTCTTGTGAAATTTTCCTACTTTTTATTGAGAAGACCTAAATAAAAAAATGGGTATTTAAATACCTTTATGATGTTAGAAATTGAGAAAGAATTATTTAATGAGTTTCTTTTTAATTTTAAGAAGGTAAATAAATGTTTTTGTGTGCTGAAATTCATTCTTTTAAAAGTATCTTATACTTGTGTCCATAAACTAATAATGGTCAGTTGGTCTGTTTTCTCCTTTGCTTGAATAACTGTAAAGTTTTGCTTTTATAATATTGTTATTAATCTTCTAATATTGAGTTTATTCTTGAGAAATCTTATTTGTGGCAAAATTGCAATTACTTTACTGAATATTATTTCTGGTATAGAAAAGGTTTTACTTTACTTGTCTAATAATTTTTGATTATAAGAAAAACATATTTATTACGATGCTTTATAATTAATACTTTTATTTTGCAAAAAATTTTCCATCTACTAAAAAGAAATTTTGTAATAAACGTGTCCGTAGCAAATTGATGATTTTAAAAAATCTATCTATCTATACTATTTTATTATTATAAATGTAAAAGTGGATGGATGATGTTAGTCCATCACGTCAGAACAGCTAAACATAAAATTAGATGAAATTTAGCACAGAGGTAGATTATAGTCTAAAATAGAACATAGGCTACTATTTATTTCAGTTAATTGAGTGGTTAATTTTTTATTAATTAAAAACTAACTTTTTTTGCCAAAAATCTTCATTTCTCTACTGCCAAATGAGAAAGACTTTGATTTATTTTGTTTTTTTTCCCACTTGAATAAGGTTAGACGTAACCTATTTTCGACCAATTATTTCAAACAATTCTGTTTCTTTTCTTAGTATTTGATACATATAAAACTAAACATTGGTAACTAATTGATCTATCAGATTTATTATGATGTACTTTTGAATTAAAATGAATCATAATAAAAGGAATTAATATTTTAAATTCTGTATTGCATTATCCCAACTGATGTAGAAAATTCACTTTTTGGGTTGTCTCAATTGGCGCTGAAATTCATGATTCCACAACATGTGTTCTTGACTCAATTTGGTTTTAACCAGACTAATCAGGAAATCGATTTTGAATCATTGGTTTGCTGTTTTGTTTTAGGTTTATTGTATAGGTATTATTGTGTAATTGTTTGTAGGTTGGTTTTGTAGGTTAAGCTTTGATATACAACATTTGACAGTTTTTGTGGTGGGGAATTTTTCAGTAGCACTTTTTTTGGGTTTACATTGCTGTCATGTTTTTATGTTAATATAAATTATATTAACATTTCTCGATTCTTTTTCTCTTCTTTACATATTGCTCCTGCCTACTATCATTATTTTCAATTAAATGGTTTTTTTAGTGCATTCCATATTACTACATTTATTGATTTTTTTCCTACATTTTAGTTTTTTTGGTGAAAATGACTTTATTGAAGCTGTTCCGTTGCATGTTTTTGTAATTAAATTGTATTTGCATTACCTATATATATTTCATATATGTTTATTGGGATAGAATGCTGCCAAATTTCTTTGGTGATTGTTTGTGTACGGCAAAAAGAAAAGTATGCTTATAGTTTTAAGTTCATAGTTATTAAGTAATATTTTCCTCCATGCTAATGAGGTTAGCTGTAACGTGTTTTCAATCAGTTATTTCAAATGATTCTGTTTATCTTTGTAATGTTTGATACATTTAAAATTAATCATTGCTAACTTATTTCCCTTTTGATTCCTTCTGAAGTACTTTTGAATAAAAATAAAATAGTTTAATTGAAATTTAAAATGTCTAATCTGCATTGTGTTACTTCAACTGGCATTTTAAATTTGTGCCTTTGCGTTGTTCCAATTGGCATTGAAAATTTATGAATGCAGATGGCTTGATAATATTTTACATTGTGATTAGACTGTCAGTTCTCACATACACAGATCAAATTTTCCACATGTACAAAGTTACAGGTAAAAGCTAAGCAGTATAATAATTATAAAATATGAAGACTCTTGTATCTTAACCCTATCTATGTCTTATTCCATTTTCTTCTAATAAAAAAATAAAAAGTTATAAATTTGCTAAATTCTGTTATTGTCTTTGTTCACTTAAATTAGTTTTCATATTTGAACAGCTGTTATTTTTAAACTATATCATTTGATATTATATTTTGTTGGCTTGCCTCCTACAGACTTGCACACTATATAATGTACCAATGTAAAATATAATTAGAGAATAAGTTTGTGTACAATTTTCATTCAGAAACTTTTTTTTATATCTATATATGCCATTCTTTGGAAGAGTGAGGGAAAGGGGGAAAAAAAGAGAAAGAAAGAAACAGAATTTTGAACAGAGCAAATAATTTTATCTTTGTTGAAATTCATAATTATAGATATTCATTTAATCTAGGGTCTCACTCTTTTTAACTTTGTTTTTATTGAGTGCATTATTTTCAAGGTATTTAAAGATATTTGAAGGATACTTTTTATTTTATTTTTCCCTTATTAAAATGTTAATATTTAAGCTAGTTGTAAAAATTTCATCTAGTATGGTCTGTTATTTTTTATATTTATAATATATAATAATTATATTAATATACATAAACTATAATAAACAATTGAGAATTGCATCAATAAAATAATTTTCCTAAAAGTTTTTTTAAAAACTTTTAGTGTTGTTTCAGATAGATGTTTGACTGTAATATCTATCAAGTATTTTAGGAAATGATGTTGTATTCCCATTTGTTCTTGATAAAATAATAGCTGGTTTGATGTTGTTTCCTCTTTATTTTTACACATTACACTATCTTTTTAAAGAAATTAATTATATAATTTGAGAAGCAACTTTTAAATAGTACATTAAAATAATGTTTCATTTAATGCATTTACTTTAATTACAACATCACAAAAGACCATCTCCTATTTGTATTTGAATCAGATGATTTTATTAAAATTATCAATGGTAATTTCATGTTTAATTAGATTAATATTCGTTTGAATCTTGTGGTGTTCAATCAGGATACTTGTGTCTATCTTCTTAATAACAAATGTTCTTTTCCAAGGTGTTCTATCTTCAGAGACAAAATGTTAAAAAAAAAGCAGAAAATTCTGATTTTCTACTTCAAAAATTTTACAAACATGGAAGGAAAATAGAGCATCAGTTTTTAGAGAACAAAGAGAATATTGGAATTAACTTTTGAATGTAGAAGGATATATAACATATTTTCCTAGAAGTTCAATAAAGTGATTATTAGACAAAAGTGAGATCTTGAAAAATTTCAAAATGTTTTCATAAGTAAGGAAAATTGAATACTGGTATTATACTCTACTGAAATGTCCCTAGAAAAAGACAATCATAAAGGAAAATTATGAAAAAAAAAAGAAAAAAAATTAATTCATTTTGGAGCAATTTTTGTCTTGGATATTTATTTCTGAATACAGCAAACAGATAAAGAGAGTGTGAAATATAATACAGTAAGTGTAAAATTAAATTTTTATTATTCAAATAAAAATAAATTTTTTTATGTTGGATTATTCTATTTGAAAATTTATGAGGGAAGACAGCTTGTCCAATCAAAGATTTTTGTTTATTTCAAGAAAATAAAAGAAAGAATTTAGACCTCAGTTAATTACATAATTTTATTTAAAATTTTACTTCTATCACATATAAAAACCATAAAAAATAATTAATGTGTGTGTGCGTGTGGCTTGCCAAGATATTCATAAAATGAGAAGAAATTTGATTTCCTTTGTAATTTGGGTTACTTATTAAGGCATATAGTTAAAAGAATAGTATAAAGTATAAAACAAGATAAATTATCAAATTTCTTGTTAAGATTGTTCTTTTCCTTAGACTTACCAGTCATAAGCTATATTATTGGCATAGCAATAGATTTTTTTTCTTCTTCTTATTATTATTAGCTCCACATCTTTTAATATCTGAGTAAATTTTTGAAAAACTAACATAAAATGAAGTTTCTTTTTTTCTTTTTTTTTCTTTGCTTTAGAGAAACCACATGTTTATTGCTATTAGAAGGCCATTCATTTTGTGATTTCAGATAAAAACTGATGACAAGCATAGCATAACTTTAGGAACTAAAAATGAAGTAATACTAAAACAAAGTAAAATTATCATATTATGTATTTTTGACTCTGCAGTTTGAGAAATTCTTGTATGAACATTAAAAATGTTTAATGTAATGTGAAAATAATATGATCTGCAAAGAGCTGCCAAGCTCAGAGACAAATTTAAACTAAAAATAAAAATAAATTAAAGATATAATACATAGGGAGAGGTAGTTAGAACAGGAACCTAAAGTATAAAATAGAGAATATATAAAAATAAGGTCAACAATTAAAAAGCCTCTGTTCACTCTTAGGATCCAAATGTATCTCATGATTATTTTTTAGATAAATTGTCTGGGAAATATTAGGTCTATAAATATTGATAAAATCAAGCATAGTTATGAAATTTTTTAAAAAAATTACAACAACATTTATTTAATTTATTATTCCGCTTCAAGTTTTGTATTGTAGCGTTTAATGTGTACTTCTATTTGCAAATCTAGTAAAAAGTAATTTTTATCTGGCAGTGCCTACTGTAAAAGCTGATCTACATGGGAAAAAAAAGTATTTCTGTAACAAAAAGAATTAATATCTAAGAGTGACTTTTGAAAGTGTATAAAATAAATGCATATATATGTATGCAAATAATAATTTTTACAATTAAAAAAGAGTAAATATCTAGGAGCAGCTCTTAAAGAATCATGAGTATCATTATGCTGTTTTACAATAGGTTGTGTAGCTGATCATTTTCATTTGGTTCGAAAGTTTTTATTTTCTGTAAATAAGATTTGTATTTTAAATTAAGTATTGAAGGTTTGGTTTTAAGTACTTGCCTTAGTACTTTGCTTTTTTCATTGAATTTGTTGAAACTTTAGCATCAATTTGGACTCTTTTCTCTATGATAAAATGCCTCTTATCATCTACATATTTTTAAAATATGTATATATTTATTATATCCCCCTCCTTAATTTCATTGATAACTGACTTAAAATTCAAGGTAACTATATATATAGTAGCTTATTAATAATGATGATTAATCATTTTATTTGTAATTTCACTATTATTATGCTCATAATAAATGTATAGGAAATAAATGTCGTTTTTTTGAAAGGAATATTTTTGATATTTTATTTTGCTTTCCTCTATGGCTGAAAGTCCTTTGTAAAATTTGTCACCATCTATTCCTTCCATTTCATGATATTTTATTCTCATCAGCATTAATATATTCTGGCAAATTAATTTTAGTTCATATTTTCTTCTATAAAACAACAGTTATCAGGCTCTATTTTTGGTGAGTTATGATTTTCAAATTAATTTCTTTTGAAAGCACTTCATGTTTGAAATGTTGTTAAAAATGTGTGCTTGGATTGCATTCTTTGCAGTGAAAGGAAAAAAAATGCTGCTTTCAAGAATATTTAATTTTGTATGTTATTACTGTTATAGTGATAGTGTACTTGATTTTTATTCACTATAAACATGTACTCTCATTTATTATTTGATATTGGCTCATGGATAATGTATTGTAAACCTCTATCAATAGCAGATAGCATAACTTTTGTGATTTATACTCATTAAATTAGATATTTATTGTATGGATGTTTGTGTGTGTTTATATATATATATATATATATATATTCTTTTTTAATTAATAATATGAGAGGTTGAGGTGAAGTCTTAGATAAATTTTAAATTGTAACATTCTATTGCAAAATTTTTATATAAATTATTTGAAAACTTTTATTTATGTTAATTACAATAGCAATTTTTATTTTTCAGACAGAATCAAAGAAGATTTATTATGGATTGTTGTATTAGACATGCTAGATTCTTGAAATGTAAGAATTGTATATTTTCTATCAATTATATTTATTTGTACTAACTTTTGAGATGTAGGATACAATTAGCCTTTTATAACCATGTATTACATTTATATTATATCCAGTTAGAAGTGCATGAAAAAATTTCTTTAAATGAGTTTTGGATTGTATTGATTTTTAAATTGCGTGGAAGCTGAATATTTACAGTAATTTGAGAATGAATATTAACAAATCATTCATGGCATTAGATTCCTTGATGACTAATATTTGTGTTTGATTGATTAAAATTTTTATTTCACTTTTTCTCTTCAGAATATCCACATAAATTATATGTTTTTTCTTTGGTTTTTATTTTAAAGATTATGGCTATGTATCCTGTTAAACAAAACATTGCAGAAAGATTTTTTTTCTAAAAAAAAGAATTGATTATTCCAGTTATTGCTACTTCCTTCATACTCTCATTAGTAATACCTGTAATCATGCATTCTTGATATTTTAAATTTATAAAATTTATTCCTATATGGTTTTGAATTTCACTTTCATTAGATACCTTCCTATTTAAGTATTTAAGGAAATGAGACAACAGATATTTCTGCAAATATATGACTAATCCAGATCTGGTAAAGTCTGTGAAACTTAAGGATAAAAAACAAACTGCAAATTGTGAAGCCGTCTATAGATTGAGCCTAAAGTTAAAAAAGTGACAGTGCGTTATCTTTCAGATTCAGCTACATATCGTACCCTCTTGAGTAATTTAGAAATATATCTTATTTAAGCAACTACTACCAAACTTATGGCTGTTGTGAACATATTTTAAACCTCATAATATATTTTGGTTGAATTGTCATGTCTTGATTTGTTTTTTCAAAAATATTGTGAAATAGTAGTTAGAGATCTTCTATTTTAATTGGAAAGGGATTATATTTTTAGATTCAATCTAGATAAAATATTCATAAATTTGAAACAAAATTTAGTTTGCCATCTGAAATTTTCATAAAATTTGGCACATGTGTTCTATTTGTATGTACTTTTAAAAATAGTTAATTTTTTTCTAATGTGACAACTTGTTTTTGAATTATGAGAATTTATCCAAGTATGGTGAAGAAATGTTTTTTTAAAAAATTATTATTTGCTGTAGGAGCTCTTCTAAATGGTAATGAAAGACTACCATGGCTTGGTGGTAAGGTCTCGATTTCAGAACCAGAGTGTTTCTGGTTTGAGGCACAATTCCACTGAGGAACTGTTGTGTAAGCAGATCAGATGCACATTAAAACAATAGGGCACATTAATCAATTGATGCCATTAAATAAAACCAAATGTCCTGCCACTTATGTGGTATAAAAGTTAAGTCTTAAGGTCAAAATGAGGAGACTCTCTGCTTTTCAAATCTTGGGATAACAATAGATAAAATGGAATGCTCTTATGAAGGAATAAATACTAGAGTTAGAAAGGTCCATCATTCTTTTAGAACAATGTAAGCATTCTGGAAAACCATAAATATATGAAGTAAACTCAAATTACTCATGTTAAATGCCACAATATTAACAGTCCATTATACTAATAACACTTATAATTCACAAAAACAAAAATTAAAGGCTTTCAAAGCTATTTGTTTCAGAAACATTTAAAATCTATTAACCAAATAGGGATTTGGAGTTTTGGACGGTGGGCGGGGAGGTTAGTTCGTAACATTGGAGCATCCCCCTAGAACTTGCAGCCTGGCTGTGATTTGGTTGTCATTTTTTGGTGATTTGACTCTTGTTCTTTTGATTATTGCCTCTTCCAAAATTCTTATCTCAAAGTTTTTCAAGTAAGGTTGATATTTTTTCCTTTTTTCTTGTTGCTCACTTTGTGAGCTTTGTGTTCTGAAACTGCTGCATTCTTCATTTTGTATTCATGACATACTAGAAGGAGATAATTTACTTTTAGAATATCTAAATCCAAACAAAAGGGCTCTCATTGTCTTGGATAAACTATTTCAGCTCAAAATCAAAGCAAGAACTTATATATTCACTCAGTCAATACTAGTACAAAGAAAGCAATATTACTGTATCAAATAAAATGGAAAAAGAATGTATGCCAAAATATAATCCAGCCCATCTATATGCATACATAAAATCAAATATCCTTGAATATAATAAAATAGCTAACATGAGATACACTTGCCAATATAAAATCATGTTTACCACTACTGAACTACTTGTGCAGCTAAATTACTTTCTTTAGACAAAATTGTAAAGATTCCAATGTCTACAAATAATATTAGGGTGAACTTCTCGTCGCGATTCTGGCTTTCCGACATTTCTACATCCACATCACTCAAAGATCTTGCAAAAGAACTCAAAGAAAACAGTGGTATTATAATAACACATGTGTTGCTTTTTTTAAAGCTAATTCTACTAATAATATATAGCCAGTTTTAGTGAGAATTTTAGGAGTAGTACTACCAGAATATGTTCTTTTATGATTCATACAACTGAAAGTTCGTCTATTTATAGATCACCCACAGCAATGCGGAAGATGTTTTTCTTTATTTCATGCAACTTGAGCATGTGTAAACAATACAGAACCACACACGCAGATCCATGTCAAGCACTTGCTAAGTGCAACAACTGCCAAGGCCCATACTCATCACTTTCAAAATCCTGTCCACAATATATACGAGAACAAAAAATATTGGAATACAAAGCTCAGATTCTCACGACAACAAGGGAAACATGATGTGCGCACACCCAGTCGCTTAATGAAAAATTTACTACTGTCGTAAAATAAATATGTGTAATAACAACCTGGAGACATCCCTTAGCCAAAAAATGAAATTGATGGTCAAAACGATGCTTGAGAAGATAGGAGCGACAGGTTGTCCTAGTTAAAATGTTGGAAACATCTTTTGAAGCCCTTCTTCAAAAGATGTTTCCATATATTTAATCTAGCCTCACAGAAAGACATTGTGACAATCCTCCTAAACAGGAAGAGACCTGCCACTCAAAATAAAGGTGTCAAAAACCCTTCGATGTAAGGTGATCCAGGAGGGTTATAATTTTGTTTGGCCTTTGCTGTTCTTGTTTGTTTGTTTTTAATTTTTTCTTTTTCTTTTTTCCTTGCAAGTTGTTTTGGTTGGGAAAATTTTTATGTACTGTTTTCATTCCCGTTTTTTCCCTGCCATTTTCTTTAGATTTATGAGCTTTCTTCAGTCGAATTGTAGAGGTTTAAAAAATAAACAAAATTGGTTGAGAATTCCTCTTTTTTCTACTTTGTCTTTCTGGATTTTTCAGGAGTCCTATTTCAAAGAAGATGATTTTTTTTTTATTTCACAAAGGTATGCAATTTTTTTCCTTCTAATGTTTGTATTGTCCAGGTGTGGGATTGTTAAAGGTATTCTAACAGCATCTCAGGTAGGATTATTCCCCTCCTACTTTTGATAATAATAATGTTGAAATGCTTGCTGTAGAAATAGTCTTCAAAAATATCATTTATCATTGTTAACCTATATGCACCACAGGGTTTTGACATTGTTCCAGCCAAATCTTTTTTTGACACTCTGGAGTCATCAGCACTTATCTTTTGGGATTTTAATCTGCATCATTTCATGTGGGGCTCAAACTTTCCATTGCTTTTAAATAATTTGTTCTTTGAAATGCTTCAGAATTCAAATTATGTTCTTCTTAACCTAGATTTCCCTCTTATAAAGGAATACATCTATCCTGAATCTAAAATTTGTTTTAAGTTCAAACCCTGTTCAGCAAGATAAGTTGTGTCTCAATTATTTTTCATGAAGCACATACCATGAACCTACCCCATTAGATCTAAATGAAGTATCTCATTCTTTTCTCAATAACAAAATCTGCATTCAAGAAGTTGAGAGTAATACGTAAAACAAAAAAACAGTTATCCTGGTGCGGATGGCATTCCTGCAAAAGGGTTTAAGATTTTAATAAAACTCAAATGATGAAAACAGCAGAATATTTTAAAGAAATCTTTGCCACTACTGAAATCGCCAAAGAAAGGAAACACTCGCTAATTGTTTCAATCCTTAAAACATGAAATGACAAATCAAAAATAGAATCATAAAGACCAAAGTGCTAATCTCAGTATGTGCAAAAATTTTCGAAAGAGTTTTAACTTATCGATTAACACATTTCCTTCTTGTTTTTTTAAAAATACTTGCAGGCACTTATGGATTCTTATCTCTTCGAGACAATGAATTGGCTATCTATAATATTCACTGGAATATTATGGAATGACACCAAAAAAAATTTTCTTTGTTGGCATCAATTTGGATATTAAGAGAGCGTATGATCCGATTTTATATTGATGATCTTATTTTAAAGTGTCTACAAATGGGAATTTCTGGAGACATTGCAAAATTCATCTACCAATTCCTTCAGGAACAAAAAATTTAAATCCGTTGGAGAAATCAACTTTCAGAAACGAGACTCATTTAGAAAGGCTTAGCACAGAGTAATGTTTTATCCCCTATTCTTTTTGCTGTATTCTTGTTTGATTTTCACAGAACTTGAGATGAAGATGTAAAATGCTCGATCTTTACTGATGATATTTTTCTTTACTGTTCAAATAGTTTCCTGGATAATATTGTGAGAAAACTTCAAAACACAATAGTTAATGTGAATAAGTGGTTCTCATATTGGAAACTTCCCATATCTCCTAAAAAATGTGCAATCTCTGATATATATGTATTTAAAATGTTTATCCTTTCTAATAGTCTTTTATCCTTTCTCATAGGCCGGTTTTAATCTCCCTTGGAAACCACTCCTAAAATAATTGGGATTCCTTTTTTCCAAAAAATAAATAAATAAATATCCGAAATCTCAGAACAAAGGCAATTCTAAAAATCAATGCTTTAAAATATATTGCTTAAAAAAATTATGGTCCAAGAACAAAACAACTTGTCAAGATTCCCGACATGAGTGTATCAGCTGTTTATTTTTCTACTTCAATCTTCAAAAAATTTGTCTAATCATACTTTAATGTATATAATTCAAACAATGTTTCTTATAATTTCACTGGGATTGCCAATCCAAACCCCAAACATTGTTTTGTTAAAGATATCGGGACGGGAAATTCTTTTGTATAAAATCAAAAGACTATCTCATCAGTTTTTTTCTGAAGCATTTAGCATATGATTGCCATTCTACTCAATTACATTTGCCAGAGTATCAGCTAATTCATTTAACAGAAGCAGTCTCTTATTCACTTCAGGGAATTCTTACTAATGTAAACATTAAATCAGAGTTTATTACTCAAATTCCGTGTGGTTTAGATTTCCTAATGCAGGACATACGTGATATTCATATTCATCCTTTTGATTTTCAAAACAAAAATGTGATAAGATCGCTTTTCGAAAATACTTTAAACATCACCTTCAAAGACTTTTTTGTGATAGCTACAGATGGTTTGAAAACATGGTCTTTTACCTCCATCACTGGAATGGCAAACAGACATTCATTTTCATACCAGATCATCGTATAACAATTCCATTTTTACAGCAGAAATTCTACTAGATAATATTGTTAGTACTGAAAACAACATACTGATCCTAACAGATAGTCTTTCTGTACTTCAAGCCCTCAATAAAATATCTATTACATCACCAAGATTAATTATTCAGCTTACACTTAAAATTTACATTCAAAACAATTTTGATCAAAGTATGGTCTCCAGGCCATTCCAGAATAATGTGGAGTGAAAGAGTAGATTTACTAACCAGAAATGTCATAGAATCTAATCTTAAGATTGATTGGGTTGCAAAAAAGATATATTTGCTCAAATGAGAAATAATTTACTGCTGAGACCCAGTCTAAATTTTCAAAATAGCAAACATCAAGACAAACTTGGGACATTCCAACCAAAATATCAAATATTAAGACAAACTTGGGACATTCCAACCATTCAAACACTTATACCGTGGCTAAAAAACAGAAGAGATCTACTAATTTCTCACATTCTAACAAGAACAATAATAATACCAACTCTTCTAAATATATTTGGTCTTCATGAAAATCCTCTCTATACCACATGCAAACAAAATAACTCCCTGTAACATATCCTTCTTTAATGCAGTAAATACAACCACCACCGATGAGTTTTGAGTCTAAAGTTTGCTCTGAATCCACATTTTTTCATCATTCGAAAGGTTTCTTTCTTCAATTTGCTTTTCAAATGCTTAATTGTTTTGACATCAACTAAATACCAGAAATAATATTGAACTTGTATTTAGTAATCTCATTTAATGTAGTTACATGTAGCATTTTTTTAAGTTGTCTTCCTGTCTTTTTTTTTTTTTTTTTTTTTTTTTTTGTTATTTCCTTTTGCTCTTTCAGAATAAGATTGGTCTCAGTTGTTTGCTACTTTTCAGAACGCACTGTCTTGTCGGCAGTTCTGGCAGAGAATACTCTTGTCAGAGAAATTTTTTCTAAACATTTGCATCATCATCATTATATATATATGATATTAGATTCTTTATCAAGTGAACATCAAATGTTGCAAATCTTTAGTGTCAAATTCTTGGGATCAAACTTTTCCAGTGTCGTTACTCAGAAATTAGCTGAATCTTCAGTCTTTGAATACTAGGGGACAAAGGCCATAGCAGCTATAAGTCTCAGGCACTGAATCCATATCAATCAATCATATTAACCAAATAAAATTCCAAATATTGAACAGTATTACAAAATTTCTGTCAAAATAAAAGGAAATATTGTTGGACATAGATTGAACTTATACTTAAAATAGCTACTAAAAGTGATATGAAAATTGTTCTGGCATGGCTATTAGATGGAAAGAGGAAGACCAAGGGTGCTATATGGTTATAGAGAAAATAAATTCTTTTAGACAGCTAAGTTAAGGATGCACTTGGTATTGGATTATACCAAGCATACTGCTGTTGTGACCTCATACATTAACTTAGTATGAAGATAAATAAATATGGCTGCTAAATAAAATTTAAAAAAATTTTTTTGACTCATTACACTCTTTATTGTAATCTTTATATGAAAGTTAATATTCATATTTATTTTTAGGGAATTGTAAAAGTGAGCTTTCCTTTTTTATTCAACTAAATATATATTTAAAAAATAAACCTGTAAACTTTTAATTTATTTTAATTCCAAATTTATTTTGCATAATGATTAACAACTCTACTAACTATTCCTGGAGTAGACTTAAAATTTTAAAATTATTTTTTGAATTTTTTTTGTATGTTAATCTATATAATATTAAACAATACAAAAAAGAGTATAAAAATGCTGTAAAATGATAATTCTCTCAACTCTATAACTAAACCTTCAGAGAGAGAGAGAGAGAGAGAGAATCCATTTGCCATTTTTGGACAATTTTTTGAAATTTTAAAGCTTAGTAGTTATAATTCCAAAATAAATTAACATATCTGTAGGAAAATAGCTATTTTTCAGTCTATATAAATAGTACATGTGCCAAATTTTTATGAAAACTAGAGTTGATGAGGTTTATATAGTGTATAAAAGTGAGTGGACTTGGAATGACCCTATTCTTTTTTTCTTTATTTTCATATATAATCACATTAATAAAATATTTTAACTTTTTATTTGTAATTACCTGCGACGATTTATAATCTAGTTTTTGAATTATTTTACACACACATATTTAATTCATTTTTGATATTCAGCAAAACTTTCATCACAGCACATGCATGAAGTTTCTTTAATATTAGATTTCCAATTAAATGCATTATTACATAATTTTATAAGCCTCTAATTTTTATATAAATTATTAAATATAATTTTACCTTCTCCTGTATGATGTTTATCCTATGTAGCTGTCAACAACTAAATTAAAATATAATAACTTTAATTTTTGTTCTAAATAATTACTGTCAGTATTTCAAATTTTGTTAACAAATGCTGAAGTATGGTTTGTTATCCTTGTCTTGCTTACACCAGAGTTAACAACTAAGGAACTCATGAATATTCGTTGTGGCAAAAGTTTGGAACTGAGGGTGGAATCTTGCAGGCTAATATTACAACAGTCTCCCTTGTTTGAATATGCTCTGTCATTAGAATGGAGATAATTTGGCACAAATCATTACTGTACTTTCATGAAGGTATTGGGGAAAAACACACCTTCTTCTTCAATTAGTGATTTTTTATCTCCTTGTGGAGGAAAAATATTGAGATATTAAGAAAATTTTAATGAAAGTTTTGTAATAAATTAAATAATTTTTTTTATTTAAAACATGGAACATTTTAATTTTGAATATTATTCTGTGTAAATCAGTTTGTTTTTAATTAAAAGGGAGTATTAATGATATAAAAACAGCTCTTGTTTTTAATATTTTTGATACTTGCTTTTTATGTAATAATAAATCATATCTTCATTAATTATTATATATTATATATTCCATTATTTCCATTCTTATCTGTAAACATTTTTGTCATTTGAACTATAAATTTCTCAAACTATAATTATTATTTATCAATTAAATTAATGAAGAGATGTATAAATGTTGCAAAATAAATATTTATCATTTTTATTTATAGGTTATCTTTCTGTCATGGAAACTGAATTGAAATTTTATTCTGGATCTGAACTATCAATACTATAAGCGAATGTAATCAGTCAGCACAAGTGGCAAAATCTTTCTGAATATTATTGTATATTCTACATATTTTTGTGTTGGACATGTCTTGATTCTTATATTTTTTGAAATATTATTAAAGATTTGGAAATAAATATAAATTTCGCTGATTTTAAATGTTTGCACTTAAATAAAGAAGACTATAATTTTATCAAAGCCGATTTACAGAAAATGTCTGAATTTAATGATGTGCCACTTCTGGGAATGGATATTAATAAAACAGCACAATTGATTCAAAATGAAGGTTCAACTGTTTCTTCTGCTAGTCCATTAAAAAGTAATGCTCCTAAAAAGCGAACTAGACGGCGATTTGTTTATTCAAAACCCAAAAAGAAGAAGAAAAAGAAAGATATATGTGAAAATCTTTTTGATACTGTGAGTTTTCCTACTGCTGGACTAATTTGTGAAAATAAAGATAAAGGTAATCATTCTGATTGCTCTTCAGATACTATCATTGATGATCGTAATGAAGAGTTATATAAAGCTGAGGTAAATATTGGAAATGAACTTCCTGATAGTTTGCCTGAAGAGGGAAATTTTCCACCACCTGAATTAGGGAAATTATTAATCAGTGATGGTATGCTGATAAGTGAAACAAAACGAAAAAAAGGTGCAGGAAGTAAAAGTCGGGCTAGAAATAACAAATCTAAAGGCAATCAATCCAAGAAGATGCAGCAAGAATTTAAAAATAAAATTGATAATCCACCTTTATTATCTATTAAATGTGAGCAGGAAGAGACACCTGAGATGCCTATTCTGCCCGTTGAAGAATCAGAAAATATCATTTCTGGGAAAAAAGCTGCATTTCCTGGAGATTTCCAGAATACGACAAATTTATTTTCAACATCAGTTGATGTAGCTGTGTCTGAAAGTAAGAAAAGGAGGCCCCAAACTGCTAGAAGGGGAAAGAAAAAGCAAAATTCTTATGATAGAAATATCCAACAACCTAAAAACAGTATTTTAGCTGTTGATGACTATTCTGTTGAAAGTGGCAGTAATCTGTTTATTAATAAGTCCTTAATGAATACTAAAGAAGTTACTTCTATCCCAAATGTTTTTGAAAGATCTGTCACTGAAATGTCAAAGGCGAAAATGATGACTGCCGAAAAAAGAAGTCCAGCAAAAAGAAAAAAAATTAATCAAACTTCTGTAGTTTCAGATATTTCAAATAATGATGTGCCCGGTTTTCTTGCACCTTCTTTTTCTAATGAATTGGTACAAAGTAATCTCTCTTGCCATCCAATTAATCATTCATCAATTGAAAATAAACCGAATTCTAAAAGGAAAAGAAGTCCAAATAAAAAAAAGGCTTCAAAAAGGAATTCAAAATCTTTAGATTCTTTTAACACAGATGATAAAGCAAATGCTTGCAATTTTCCCTCAGTTAAAAAGAAAAGAGGAAGCTCTTCTAAAAAAACAGCTGCAAAGAAATCAATTGGTAATATGCCAACAGAGTTAGATATTGTTGATAGGCAGTGTTCAGTCAAAAGTGACTCAGTAATTGCCATTAAAAAAGAATTAAGTGATACATTTGATGATGACAATTTAATCGTAACCCATAAAAAATCTAATTCCAAAGAAGTTGTATTTTTAGATGATAGTGCTGGTAAATTTCTCTCAGATCTTAATGCCGGTAATGTGATGCCATCCTCAAAAAAGAGTATCTCGAAAACATATGTTTCTATGTCCTTTGAAGAAGATACCTCAATGGCGAATGAAACAGATGACCATATCTCTTATTTGCTATCTCTTGGAAACAAAAACTCTAAAAATATTAATGATACTGAGTATTTCAAAAATCCCTCCAAAATATCTTTGAATGATTCTGGTGCAAATTTAAAAAGGACTTCCAGTAATTCTTCCAGTAATGCCATATTTCAACCAGATAATCTTGTTGAAAATATTCTAGATAAAGGTATATCTGAATCTGAGAGCTTACTTCCGTTAAATGCTTCACATACCATTGATTCAAATATTCCAAATATTAAAAAAGAAGCTGTAGATTTTTCTAATAACTCTGTTGAAATGTGTTCAGTGGACAAAATGAGCTCTGAATCTGTGAATGGAAGTAATACAACAGAAATTTCTAAGTCACTGGCATCTAATTCGCTTTATTCAAATACTGCAACTCAAAAAGCAATTCCGTCTGAGTCTTCAAATATTCTTACTTCTCTAAATTCTGACAACTCTAATGCAAATGCAGAAAAACTTGCTGCTCCCCGCATTATAAAAAAAGAACCTATAGATATGCAAGAAAATGAAGATGCAAGTAAAAATTTCTCAAAATCTGAAAATCTATATCTTTTAAACGCTTCACCTACCATTGATTCAAATATTAAAAAAGAAGCTGAGCATTTTTCTAATGATTCTATTGAAATGTGTTCAGTGGACAAAATGAGTTCTGAATCTGTGAATGGAAGTAATACAATGGAAATTTCTAAATCATTAGCATCCGATTCATTCAGTTCAATTACTGAAACTCAAACAGCGATTCCATCTGAGTCTTCAAATATTCATACTTCTCTAAATTCTGACAACTCTAGTGCAAATGCAGAAAAACTTGCTGTCCCTGATATTATAAAAAAAGAACCTGTAGATTTGCAAGAAAATGAAAGTTCTGGTAAAAGTGTATCAAAATCTGAAAGTCTACATCAGTCAAATGCTTTATATACCATTGACTCAAACATTCCAAATATTAAAAAAAAAGCAGAGTATTTTTCTAGATCTTTTGAAATGAGTTCTGGATCTGTGAATAGAAATAATGCAGTGGAATGCTCTGAATCATTTGCATCTGGCTTATACAGTTCAAATGCTGAAACTCAAAAAACAGTGCAGTCTGACTCTTCAAATATTCAGACTTCTCTAAATTCTGATAACTCTAGTGCAAATGCAGAAAAGCTTGCAGATCCTGTTATTGTAAAAAAAGAACCTATAGATTTGCAAGAAAATGATAGTTCCATATTGCGTGACATTCTTCTGAATGTTGAAAAACTACAAAAGAATAATGAAAAGAGAGCCATTGAATCTTTAAATGAGTTTGCTAAAACTTATCATTCAAACCGTTATTGTTCTGAATCACCAATTTTAAATTCAAGTATTTGTTCAGATGGTAATAATTCAAAGGTACATGATGTATCTATTCCTCAATTTAGGACTTCTATCTTAGAACTTGAGCCAGAGTCAAGTGAAAGTCACTCTAGAAGCAATAGTGAGGTTTTTGATAGTTCTGTAATCAATTCTGAATCTATTCAAGGTAAAGCTTGTGAGTTACCTACTCGTACTTCTGAATCTATTCAAGGTAAAGCTTGTGATTTACCTACTTGTACTTCTGAATTTATTCAAGGTAAAACTTGGGAATTACCATCTGTTATTTTATCATATAACCAAATTAAAAGAGAACCAGAAGAAGTTCCAGTAGATATTCCTAATAAACCAAATATTTCCTCTAGCCTTGAGGTACAGACACTTCATAGTCAAGGGAGTAAGAGAAATTCTTCAGGTAGCATTCTGGAAGAAGTTTGCTTATCAAATGAAAGAGAGACTCAGTCTTTAGTTTTGGATTATGAGAAAAGGCAAAATATAGAAAACTCTCAATGTACTGGTCAGGCTCAGAATGAATCAACTTTTGTAGAAGCAAGACCACTGCCAACTGCTTGTACAGCAAATGCAACTTTCAAGAGTCAAGATAATTCAGTATTTAAACAAAAGGAAAGAAATGAACTAACATGTAAACAATTTTTAAGCATTAATATTAAGAAAGAGAAACTTGAAGTTGTAAAAAGTACTTCTAATATAAGCAGTGAGCCTTCAATTATTTCTCCTGTATCAGTGGTTGAATTAAGTGAGAATAACATTTCTATTGAAACACTTCCTATGTCAGATTCTATAAATGAATGCACTATTCGGTCATTAGAAAACAATACTTGTGATGATGGTATTGCAATTCCAAGTACTTCCGAAACATGCTCAAATCATATCTCCACTCCTGTTGCATCTTTTGGAAGTGCAATGTGTAATGATATAGGTGATAGTGTATTGTCTCATGATAAAAACATTGACACTTATGTAACAAATTGCATCTCATCAGCATCTTCTGAAAATCAATCTTCAATGAATCGTAAAGTTTTGCAAGTTGGAACGGCATCTGCAGCACCTGTTGTTACATCAAATATGTCATCACCTATGCATTCAAATCAAAATAGGGTAGTTTCTGATTTGCTTATGGCTGATACTGAAAAAAGCTTTGTTTCGTCAGTTACTTCTGTTAATAAGAAAAAAATAGTTGAGAATTGTTCTGAAAGTAAGAGGAACTCCTCAAATTCTGATTTGCTTAGTTTGAGAAGTAAAAAAAATATTGGTTTAGAAGAAGATGTAATATTAATATCTGATGATTCTTCTTCAGATTCTTGTAGCAAAATGTTTTCACCAGTTTCTGACAATGAAAGTATGCATTCATCCGAGAATTTAGAGGGAACTTCAAGAAAGAAAATTTATGTAAATTTATCAACGGGAGAAATAATCAGTGGAACTAATGATTCAGAATCTACAATACTAACTGACGATTCCTTCAAGAACTTATTAGATCTTAATACATCAGAATTTACTGATCGAAATTCATTAAAGGAATATATAAAGTGTATTGGTACTCATATAGCTTGTACTAAAACCCTGGAAAAAAAGAAAAATTTGAATCTCATATCAGTAGAACCTGAAGTAGCTACAGAACATAATATACCATCAGATGAAATTCCTTTTATTGTATCTGAACGGGATGATATTTCTAACCAAACTTCAGTTTGTGACAGTTTAAGTAATTCTAAATTTGTTACACCTAATAATATTGCTGCTCCTTTTCAATGCAGTTCTCCAATAAATTTATTATCTCATGTTAATGAAATAATGGAAAATTCTCTGGATATCCCTGGTTCCAGTTCAGAAGAATTTGATCTTTTGGCTAACTTCAAGAAGAATAGCTTAAAGTTTTCTAAGCATCCATATCCAGGTAACGTTCCATTTTATAAAAGAAAACCGTATACTGGATGTTATGTTAGGTATGATCAAGAAATCCCGACTGTAAAAATTGAAGATATAGAAAAAAAGCTAAGGGAAGCTGAAAAAGCTGAGAATCAGGCACCTGAAGATCCAGCTGATGGAAGAAAGTTGGATTTTAATTCTCTTATCCCAGAAGAAGTAGAGTGTTACTATCGAGTTTTGACAGCAGAGCCTTCTAAGACATTAATTTCAAAATATCTCCAAGAATCTAAATTTTCAGCACGGAATTGTGATTCTTTAGATGAAATCATATGCCTTAGCTCTCCTAGCACTGAAGATAATGCATCTTCTGTATCTGAACTACCTGAAAAAGTTTTTGCTGATACAACTTCGGCAAGAAATTGTAATTCTGTAGACGACGTCCTGTGCATTTTTAGTTCTCCTAGTAAAGAAAATAGTGCATCTTCTGCATTTGAAGTACCTACAAAAATTTCTGCTGACAAAAGTATTCATCAAGATGTGAATGAATCTTTGAAGACTAATGAAAACTTTGTTACTTTTCTATCGGAAGATCAAGCACTTACAGATTCTCCTGAAAATATAACCAAAAGATCGGAGTCCATTTCTAAGATAAGTTCTGTGGCTAAACCAAAAAGTTTATTTCCATCTGCATCAGCTGTAAAAGTTCCTACTTGCACAAATAATTTCCTAAGTAATAATAGCCAGCAATCAAATAAAACTGTTTCATCTAATGAAATGTCAGAAGATGTACTATCTAGAATTGATGATTATGTGCTAGACAATGAGAAGCCAAATTTATCTACCAGTATGCAGAAAATCTTGAGTGCCAATCCTCCTCACGAAAAAATACTGTCAAATATGACACCTAGCAACAAGCTAATATCATTGTCAGATAAGACTGACAGTTTTTGTTCACTAACTTCTGATGTCAAGTCTTTTATAAGTAAAAGTGATTCTTATTCTGGAAATATAAATGATGAATCATTAAAAGAAATTCCATGCAATTTGAATAATCCAGTCTTGCCAACTAAACATTGTTCTATTAATAATTCAATTCAGGAACAATCATTTACTGAATTTAATGTGGTACATTCAGCTCAGCAAACTTCATCAAACCCAAATGTCTTAACCAGCCAATTATCAGAGTCATTTTCTGATCACCCAAAACTCTGTTTAATACCTGGAATTTCAGAAAATACAACATCAGAATCTTCTATGAACACTCAAGCTGAAGAACAGTCCTCAAGGCAGTTATCTTTGCAAGTTAATGAATTATATCATTCTGAGAAGGATGACAATTCTCAAACACCATCAGTATCAAATACAATTAATGATTCTCTTTTAAGTAAGTTAAATTTACCTACTTCAGAACTTCGTAAAATATTAGAAACTGTTAATGTTCTTCCTTCTCCTGAATGTAGTAAGTCTAATTTGTTAAACTTCAAAGAAACATATCAGTATGATCACAGCCGATATTCTTATGTTTCGCCTCAACATGTTGTGGATTATGGGCATGGCATTTCAACGAATCAACATGGTAAAGATTATTCCTTTTATGATAGAGAACCTCTTAAGATCCCTATTGTACATGATTATGGTCATAAATCTGTTAAAGATTTAGATATTGATAATTTGGATGCCACAAATAAAGATCCTGTGCCTACAACAATAAAAGCAAGACATGAAGTTTCAAGTAATACACCTATCTGTTCCATGTCTGATTTAACACCTGAAAGTAATGAGGATAATTTTAATAAAAATTTTGAATTGTGCGTTGAGTCATCCTATGAGAAGCGACCTAAAGAATCTGATCAAAAAGAGGAAATGAAAGAATCAGCTGATCAAGATCCAGATGCACCAAATGTGAAACCTCAGTATAAGTCTCGGTTTCAAAGAATCATGGAAAGGTTGTCCTCAAAAAAGGCATCCAAAGCTGAATCCAGCGATCTGTTAACAGATTGCTTTCCTTTGAAATCGTCTAAAGAGAAACCATGTATCAGAAAACCTATTGCACTTGTACAGCCATGCAATCAAAACCTTACTAAAAATCCACCAAAACGGAAAAAAATTGTACCTTTGGATAACAATCCTTTATCTTTGAGAAATTCTAAAAATAATAAAAAAATGAAAAAATGTAAGAGAAATAAAAATACTAGTAAAAGCAAAACCACAAAATCTCCACCTAGAAATGAATTCAGGAGTGGTTCATCAACTTTATTTCAACCTGATAGAATAGTTCAAGTAACAGAAAAGTCAGCTAGTAAAAGTAATTCTGTCAAAAGTAGTGAAAGCCCTGGCAATCGTGTTTATGGTAGAGTTACTAATCGTGGTAGTTTTTTGACACAGTCACCTGTAAGTCAGCCTCCAAAACCTAAAGAACATACTGGTAAAAAAATTATAAATATGAAGAAAATTACTAAAATGCCTACAGATGAACTACATTCAATGATTCTTTCTCCAAAGATTGACATTCCGACGAGTAAGAATGTTCCTACTTGCTCTGATGAAGTGTTTAAATCTGTTAATAGAATTGGAGGATCAACTTCATTCATTGCATCAGCTAGTAAAACAACCAGAAGTGCTAAAACTAGTTTTAATTCTACTAATTCATTTCTTAAATCGTTGTTTCCAAACCCAGGTATTAGGTCACCTGTTCAGGATTCTAGAACTGTTTGGAAAAGTGTGTCACCTGATATTACTTGCCAATCACCAAATGATTCTTCCAACTTTCTTATTAATTCTAATGCGTCAACTATTCTTTCAAATGTTCCATGTAATTCACCGCTGCTTCCAAATCCAGAAATTAGGCCACAGAGTCCTCAAACAAGTAGAAGAACCTTACTTCCCACACCTCAAATTGAATTTAATAAAAATGTCACAGATAATGAAGGGTGGTTTACTTCTATTCATACTCATGCTCAGAACTATTCAAATCCTTATAGAAGTATTTCAGATAGAAATTTTGAATCAAACATTTCTCCTGTAACAATCGATTCTGCATCTGTTTTTGGTTCATCTAACAATTTTAATGTTCAGTCTTCTAGTTTGGCTGAGCAATCATCTCCTAGAATTTCAGGTGATGTTCATATATCTAATCGTAGTACTCATCATAGACATTCTAGAACCCGCCAAACTAAATGTATTTGTTTACCACCAAAATCTTTAAAGTCATCTGTTGGGAATGCTGTATTTGACACTGCAGATGTGCTTCTGTTGATTTTAGAGTGGAATGTGGATTGGTTAGTTCAACAACAAAAGAATCATGACCCTCCACCAGTATCTACACTTATTAGAAAAGTTGTTAATACATATGAAGATTTTGAGGAATATTATAATACATATTTACCTCTAATGCTTCTTGAAACTTGGCACCGGA
Organism: Argiope argentata; assembly: GCA_026289955.1. Taxonomy (NCBI): domain Eukaryota; kingdom Metazoa; phylum Arthropoda; class Arachnida; order Araneae; family Araneidae; genus Argiope; species Argiope argentata. The sequence continues at coordinate 2,950,877 of JAOUZG010053459.1, read as the reverse complement.
TTTATATGTCTTGGACTAGTC